>JBBPBX010053816.1:0-12500 GCA_038048925.1 Garcialebias charrua
AAATCTATCAGGCGTTGCCAGTAGATACTACATTACTCTACTAAATCCGTACATCAAAGTGTTCAGTGCTGAACTGAGCTAAACTCTGACTCTGAGGTATCTTATAAACATTTTGACATGACATCACAAAGGTACTCCTCAGTCTTGATAACTAGCAAGCAGCCTTTATGCCTCTAACATTTGATTGTTACGCACTAATGATCCATTGTTTTAGACTGATGATCCTTCATTTTGCATGTGTAAAACCATGCTGGGAACTCCACAGCAGACTGGTTAATTGAAACACATCAATAAGATGCTATTTATACAACAGATCCTATTGGGCTGCAGACTGGTAAAATGTTGCTGCCACTGTAGCACTTTATTTTTCTTGTTGTAAAAATAAAATAATTATTTTTTTCATTCATTCAACCTTTATTTAGGCAGGTTAATCCCATTGAGTCTCGACGACTCATTTACAAGAGACCAGGTTACAAACGAAGAACGATGAAATTATTAGTTTTACTCCCGAGTTCTCCTGCCTCTGCCTGGACGTGGGTTCGACCGTTAACAACAGAATCATGTTCTGATTAAGTGTTAACTTAATTTCATTGTCTCTGTATCCTGTACTTTGCACATTGACAATAAAGTTGAATCCAATCTAAAATTGTTGAGAAAAACCAGTGTTTCTGGTTTGTGTTTATGTCACCAGTAGATGGCGCCATTTAAACACAGTTGACAATGGTATGGGTAGGTAAAACAAAATCTTGAACTTTATTGGACTACAGTATTCATTCAACCTTTATTTAGTCAGGTAAATCTTACTATTATAGTATAGTATTATAACATTGATCACAAAGAGTGTTAAAATATTGAACGTTTACCACAAAATGTCAGTAAATCTTCAGTAAGTTATGTTTTAAACGAGGCTCTTGCTCTCTTCAGTCAGTGGTAGAGGATTATTTCTACAATTTCTTTAGTTTGCTTTTTTCTTCCTTTCCCATCAGATTCAATAAGACATTTCTGATTTGTGCACCCCACTTTCTATACAAATCCAATAATTGACAAAAAAAGCTGTCTGCTTGTCACAGTGTAAAACCAGGGCCACTGTATGATGATGGCTAAGCTAAGCTGCTAGCTTCCTTTGGGCTATTTTTGAACAAGGACTTCTTTCTGTCTGTTTTCAGCAGTGAGGTCCCATCAGCATGACACCAGATAGCTTGAACCCTGGAAGGTGAGCTGCTGGATTTATTCTAGCTGTAGTTGTCATGTAGGGTTAGCCCCCTGTTTGAGCAATGATTTATCTTAGGCTCACTCAGTTGAAAACTAAAGCTTCAGACTGTTACATACGAGGCAGTATGTAGAGATTTAATGTCCTTGTGTGTTCAAGTGGTCATATTTCACTCCAGATGTTGTGTTTTAATCAAAAAGATGCAGCATTGTTTAGCCTGGAGAAAAATGACAGGAACTTTCAAGGCAATAGCTGCAAATATGAATGAATGAACATCAAGGAGCCCAATTGTCAGTCGTAGTCAAAGACTACGAGGAGTGAAGCAGAGCCAGAGGAAGAGGAGAAAAGTCAAGAATGTAGGACTGAGAGTGGTAACTCTAAATGTG
Organism: Garcialebias charrua; assembly: GCA_038048925.1. NCBI lineage: Eukaryota > Metazoa > Chordata > Actinopteri > Cyprinodontiformes > Rivulidae > Garcialebias > Garcialebias charrua. Next base: position 1,597 of record JBBPBX010053816.1, read on the forward strand.
GGGACAATGATGAGCAGAGAGTTGGCTGACATGAAGCAGTGAAGGAAGATATTTGTTTTTAAGTGTCCAAGAGATCTGGAAGGTCAACACCAAGGTGTGGATAGAAAAGTGGAGTATAGGTCCTTGTTACGGCTGGCTCAGGCCGAACACATTTAATGGACACAAGACAAACAAGAACGGTTTAAAAAGTTTTATTTTTCTTTAACTCCTGGAGGCTGCGGGCATGGTTCATGCAGCCAGCTCCTTTCTAGGGGGGAAAGACAACTAAAAACAGGAGTTCACCCTCCGGTTCCCTGTGTCCCAAATGAAAACAAAGTACAAACAAATGTTGGACCTGGTGAGCCGGCCAAAAAGAACAAAACGCCACCCAGGCAGACCCAATCCTGTACAGGACCGTCGTGTCTCCCCAGGCAACGATCTACCTGTTTAAACACCCATCTAAGGTAACATTAAAACGAAAACAGGACTACCGATCTCACCAGATCAAAACCTATTTAAAAATGGTGTCAAAAACAGTGTCAAACAGTCAGTGCTCAGCTCAAACCACTAACCCTTCCATAGGCAAACCAACACACAAGCTCCTAGGTTCACCAGAGCTCCACACGAGCATGCACCTGCTTAACACACCACTCCCTCAGGAGTGACAACCAAGTGGCGAGGGGTGGGCGGAGAAACACAAACCTACAAACCTCCACACCCCTGCAACAGATCACTGCACCCAGCCTTTTTACAGGCAGGCTCAACAGACTGCACCAATCAATGCTGATCCAAATCAGGCTGTAAAAAAGGTATATTTAGCAGTGCAGCCAGGTTGGCAGCCAACATAAACAAAACATATTGGGGCTTAAAATAATAATGTGCCCTAGGACATAACAGTCCTGCAATATGTCCTGAATGGACATGTTGGTGAATGACACAGAGGGAATGAGGAAGTGATGGGTAGGTTTGGTATTAAGAAAAGAAACCGGGAAGGACAGCTGGTGGTGGATTTTGCCAAGACAATGGAAATGGCTGTAGTCAACACTTATTTCCAAAAGAGGGAGGAACAGTGAACTAAAGGAGGGGAGGAAGGAGTACACAGGTATACTACATTCTGTGTAGAAGAGGACATCTGAGGGATATTGGGGATTGTAAGGTTGTAGCAAGGGAGATTTTGGCCAATGACTGTTGTTGTGAAGGAGAGAAACAGAATAAAATCAGAGAAGAAGACCAAAATGCAGAAGCCGAGGAATGAAGAATGTTTTGAGGAGTTCAGTGAGGAGCTGTTAAAGGCTCTGGTTGGTAAGAAAGAGCTTCCAAATGACTGGGCTATTACAGCAACAGTAATTGGAGAGACAGGTAGGAAGGTACTTGGCACGTCATCTGGACAGAGAATGGATGATAAGGTAACCTGGCGGTGGAATAATGAAGTGCAGGAAGCCATTCAAAGAAAGGTTAACCAAGAAGAAATATGATGGTGAGAGAACTGAAGAGAGGAGACAGTAATATAAGGAAATGCAACTTATCACAAAGAGAGAGCTAAAGCAAAGCAGAAGGCATATGATGAGTTGTATGGGAGGCTGGAGACTAAAGAGGGTGAGAAGGACTTGTACCTATTGGCAAGACAGAGGGATCAGGCTGGAAAGGGTGTGCAGCAGGTTAGGCTTGTTAAAGATAGGAATGGTAATGTTCTAACAAGTGAGGAGAGTGTGATGGGAAGTGGAAGGAGTATTTTGAGGAGCTAATGAATGAAGAGCATGGGTGGGAAAGAAGAGTAGAGGTAATAAAAACTGTGGACCAGAAAATGCGAAAAAATAACGAGGGTGAATTTTTGAAAGCTCTGAAAAGAATGAAGGGAAAGGCAGTAGGACATGATGGCATACCAGTGGAGGTTTAGAAATGTCTAGGAGAGATGATAATGATGGCAGAGATGGTTTGGACATGTCCAGAGGAGGGACAGTGGGTATACCGGTAGAAGGATGTTAGAAATGTAGCTGCCAGGAAAAATACAAAAAAGGAAGGCCAAGGAGGAGATATATGGATGTAGCTAGAGGACAAAGAGTTGGAGTGAGGACAGAGAATGCAGAGGACAGAGTTAGGTGGAGGAGGAGGACTCGCTGTGCTGTCCCGTGAAGAGGGAAAAGTCGAAAGAAGGAGCCCAGTTGTGTTCACTTTGATTCTAAAATTAGGTCGCTGATGCAGAAAGTAATAGGCCACCTTTGTGAACACAAATAAGCCATCATTATCATCACTGCACTTTGATGTTGTCTTTGTTTAACTGTTGGTAGATTGTATAACAAGATAGCAGGAAGAGCCTTATTATTCAGGTATCCCTGATGCATCCTTACATTTCTATATGGATGACACAGTTATTTATTGTCGAGCTAGAACAGTTGCTAAGGTTTTCCAGCTTTTGCAATCTGCTTTTGACATCATCCAGTCAGATTTGTTCAGTCTCAAACTTGTACTAAATGCCGATAAAACTAAAGGGATGTTGTTTTCAAACAGGAAGTCAGTCCCAGCAGTCCTTCCTTCGATTGTATCTTTGAAGGATGTTGCTATTGAGTTTGTCAATTCTTACAAATATTTGGGTATCTTGGTCGATTCGCATCTCTCTTTTAAGCTCCATGTGGAAAACTTGGTAAAGAAACTGCAAGTTAAACTGGGTTTCTTTATCAGAAATAGATCCTGCCTAACTATGAATGTTAGGAAAAGTCTTGTAACTGTGACTTTCCTTCTCTCCATTGATTACGGTGACATTATTTACATGAATGCTCCTACAAGCACCCTACAGATGTTGGATGCTGTCTATCATGGTGCACTAAGATTCATAATTGGCTGTAACTACCATACCCACCAATGCACTCTGTATTCACTGGTTAACTGGTCATCATTAAATTCACGCAGGCAATCTCACTGGTACATTTTCATCATTAAATAATTTCTTGGTCTGCTTCCTTCATACATCTCCTCCTACATGTCACTAGGGAGTTTTTCCTTTCCACTGTTGCCATTGTGCTTGCTCAGGATGGGAGACTGCAATGAAGCCAAGATTCAACTTGTTTGCTGGCTTCCTTAGATAGAGAACTTTACTAATTGGCTTTTCTATGTACATTACTGTATGTGAATGCTCCTGTAAAGTGCCCTGAGACAACTTTGTTGTGATTTGGCGCTATATAAATAAACTGAATTGAATTGAATTGAACTACGTGAGTGCAGCTACATCGTGCGCTCTCAGGACATTATTACCTGCAGTGTACCCTCATTGCGGACTGAACTAGGCAAAAGGGCCTTTTCTTTCACTGCTCCTGTTTTCTGAAATATTTTGCAAAAAGATCTGAAGTTCTCATCCTTGACCTCTCTAAGTGGCTTCAAACATCTGCTAAGTTCATGGCATAAACCAACACAGATATGGTCTTGTTTTTAGTTTTCTATATCGCTTTACAACCTAGCTGTTTTTTTTTTAAATACCATTTTCTTTTATTTCTTCTTAATTTGTATGCTTTTTATGATTGTCTACTCTTGTCTTTGTTGTCTACTGTTGTCATCACTGGCAAAATCAGGTCTCTCTTGTAAATGAGTCCCAGAGGCTCAATGGGATTAACCTGCATAAATAAAGGTTGAATGAAACTGAACTTGTAATGGATGCAAATGTTGATTCTTGGAGGGTAAAGGACGCTGAATGAAATAACACAAGCTTGAAGTCACAAGTGATTTGGTTCAAACCAGCTATTGAACATGGACACCAGACAGGATCACAAAACAAATTCAGGCTGGCTCTAGCCTTGGGAGCCAAACCACCCAATTGTCCTGCTGGTCCACTGAGATCTGGTGTCTCATTGTGTGTTCAACTGTGCTTTTTATAAGTGTGTTCAATTTAACAAGTTGGTTTGTAAACCCTGAAATAAATCAATTCAAGTCCAGGGCTCAAACAGTTCAAATCACCAAAAAGTTTAATCATATTCAATAAGAGAGGAAGGACTTCCTGTGAGAAGCTCCCAGCCCGTTTCAGCCTCAACACAATGGAAAAGCTTTTGTGACAAAGGAAGTGGACTTGGATCACAGTGGATGACCTGTGGTAATAAGATGCCCATTGAAACTGAATTTAAATCCAGCAGTGTCTTTGTCTCGGTTTGAGCCTGAGCACAGTGCAGATGTCCTTGCACATCTCGAAACTCCTAAGCTGCACCTGAAGGACTTTAATCTACTTCCTCTGATGTAGACAGAGCTTGTTCAAGTTAATAACACCTCCAAAGTTTAAAGACAGAAAATTTAAAATGAAAACTAAGTCAATCAATTTTGAAGAATCACATTTATTAAAATATACTGAACAAATAAAGTCTGAAAGCCAACATATTGACAGAGAATAGTCCATAATATGCACACTACAATAATATTAACTTGCCAAAATGTTATTATTCAAAGAAAAAGATGTTTGGGAATTATGACTCACTGATGACTAGTTTAAAATGAATCACCTTTTTTCTATTTATGTTGGAGTTTCTGTGCTGTGAGAAATTTACAATGACTTGCTGCTGAAAGACTTAAGACCTAAAATCTACTTTTGTGGCACTTACCTTCAATTATTATAATTATTATTAAAACAATTTTATGAGTGTGTAAAAATGCATCACTAATCTTTTTATGTATATATATTTCTCAATTTTTGTTTGACTTATTAATTTTGAATTTCCCCTTGAGGACAGTCATTGCATTAATTTCAGTGGAGAGAAAATCAGCCCACAGCATGATAAAACCTTCACCATGCTATACTGTGAGAAGCATGTTTTACCTTTTGTAAAACATAAAATGAGCTTAAAAGAGCGATACAAGAAGTTGAGGATCCACTAATGGATTTAAGAATCAAGAACTTCAGAATCACACAGTTAATGATGACATCTCTCGTATGGGGGGCTATTATTATTATTATTATTATTATTATTATTATTATTATTATTATTATTATTTATTTATTTTTTTTTTTGAAAAACACAAAACTAGTTTTGGGCACAGCGAGCATCTGGCCTCCTGTCTTTCCTAGCTGCCTTAATTACACAACACAATGATGACCAGATCCGCCTGTAATCTCCATCATAACACTCCACCCCTCCCCCACCTTCCCTGGAAGCCACTAATTCAATATAAATGTAAATTACCTGGAGAAAAGAATAACCATATCTCATTTTATTTACATGACTAATCACAATCAAGTCAGCCTGATGAAATATGAATGATATATATGTGCTATTATATATACACACACAAACGTCGCACCTCAGGATCTGTTTGAGGAGGATTTTCAGACAGAACACATCACTTCCTGGCTTTGGTCTGCACCAGCGCTACCTGAGGAACTCCTCCCAGGACCCCTCAGAAGAAGAGGAGGAGCACGGCCCTCAGAGCCAGGGCCTAACAAGAGGTCTGCCCAGCTGCCACTGCAGAGCTGATTAATTACCAACACACTGAGCTCTCCTTTAAAGAGTCCTAATGAGTGCAGCTAATTGTCTGCTTTTGTGTCTGATGGCCTCACAAAGCACAATGACGAGGAGCGGCGCGTGTGATTGGCAGACGTAAACACCGAGGACAGAGATGTTCATTAGGCAGCTCTGTTCTACGTTGCCGTAACGAGCAGAGGTCAGAGTCCGCCCCCTGTTTACTTTCACGGGGTCAAGAAGTCAGACACAAAAGCTGAGCAATTATCTGCAGCACGGAGTCAGTGAATGTTTTATAATGGCGGCTGCGTTGGTTCAGGAGGCAACCTTTAATTTCACTAGTTTCTGTTGAGATGCAAACAAAGGATCCTGATTCTCCTTTATGGATTCACAAACCGCTCAGATGTGTCTCCTCTGAGAGCTCATGTTTGTTTTTCTGAAAATCGGAGTTCTGACCAGTCAGACAATATCAATTTATTACTTTCATGAGCAAAATGTACAAGCTTTCCTAATAGATCCAATAATTCTCAGTCGGGTCATCTGGACAGTTTCTTTTTTATAGAAACGTTTCGCCCTCCATCTGATGATGCCCTCCGGTGACCTCTGACGACCCGACTGAGCAGGGGCGGATCTAGAAAAATATCTATGGGGTGGCAAGAGGGTGGCAAGGATGTTTCAGGGGGTGGCAACACCCTCCCCCTCCACACACATACACACACACATACATATATATATACGGTATACAGGTAGTCCTCGACTTACGACGCCCCTGACTTACGACATTTCGGACTTACGAACGCATCTCATTATATTAAAAAAAACTTTTAAAAACTTTTTTTTAATAATAAATAAATAAATGTACAGTACTGTACAGTCACCAAGCACTTAGCCTATCCTAACATAGTTAAGGAGTGAGTTGAATTGTCTCCCTCCTCCCTAGCAGGCTCCATTCACATAAAGGGAGCTAGCTCCCTTTATGTGAAAGGGAGACAATTCAACTCACTCCTTCATCTTTAACAACTGTGTTAGGATAGGCTAAGTGCTTGGTGACTACAGTACTGTACATCTATTTATTAAAAATATATATATATATTTTTTGTATGTGATCCTACTTACGAATTTTCGACTTACGAATGGCTCGTAGGTACAGAACTTGTTCGTAAGTCGGGGACTACCTGTATATATAAATAAAATGATGCAATGTAAAGGGAGAGACATGAAACAGCCAAAGTACAGGCAGCAGAAATACAGGTGTGTTCAGTCCTCTTTTCATTTCATTTCTCACTTCCCGCCACTCAGTCAGAACTTGACGTCTTGAGTCAGTTGTACAATGTGCTTCTTCTTCTTTAAATTTATTGGCAGTTGGCAAGAAAGTTAGGTGAGCATTACCGCCACCAACTGGTAAGGAGTGTGGACCATATGACTAAATCAAAAAAGGCGTTCAATACAAGATCAACTGATCCAGTTGATCTTGTATTGAACGCCTTTTTTGATTTATCATGTCCTGGACGACTGAGAATCTTCACCATATGACTACATTGTGCTGCATTCAATGTTGTCGGAAAAAAGATGTTCGCGTTCGTAATGTCCAGCTGGGGTGGCAAACAGGGTGGCAAGGCTCTCTGTTGGGGTGGCAACTGCCACCCTATGCCACCCCAGTAGATCCGCCCCTGCGACTGAGAATTATTGGATTTGGTGCCTGGATTATTGAACATTAACTTTATTTCCTAACAGATCATTTAACATTTTGTGCTACAGAAAAGAGCTTTAAAAATGATCACTAGAAAACATTATTGTCACCCATCTAGCACATTATTTCATCAAATGAAGTTATTGAAGTTCCATGATTTAGTGGATTATAATATTTTGCCAGTTATGTATAGAGCTCATAAAAATGAACTACCTTTGAATATCCAAATATATTTTGTTAAACGACAAAGCCATTATAATTTCAAGGGAACATAAATATTTGTTAAACCAAAATATAGAACCGGTTTGAGGGTCGGTCAACCTCAATCTAGGGAATTGGATTGTGGAATGGTTTGGAGAATGGAGTAAAAAATGCAAAATCAATGTTTACATTCAAGAAAATGATTAAAACTGAATTACTGCAAAAATATAGATGAAATACTGTTACGTATGTTGTATTGTACAAAGTTCAATAATTATAGTGAATTTTTTTTGTTCTGTTACTTGCAGATGATTGTTGTTTGATTTGATTGTTTGAAAAAGGGGGCAGATATAATAAGATTTTTTTCTTCTTTCTGCTACCCTTCATTTTATTTAAAAGTTGTATAAGCCTAATTTGTCGGATTGTTTTGTGTTATATTTTAAAATGAATAAATTTGAATAAAAAAAAACATTTATTATGAACTATTAATAATAATGGTTTTGTTGTGTTTCCATTTAAGTCAAGCATAATCTTTTTTAATAATAATGATATGTTGATGTCTTACAGAAAACTTTTGATTTTACTGCAGAATTGTTTCCTCCCCCACTTCCCTTCACAAAAAGAAAAGCAAAATGTAACAAAATGCATCCAATTACAGCTCTAAGAGTTTGGCACTCTGTGTGAATGTTCATTAGTCCCGTTAATCCAACTAATCAAGGGAGATCAAAACAACAAAAACACAACTGCCTCACAACCCGTAAACAGCACAAGATCATTGATTATGTGCAAAATGCAAAGCTCAAGTTCAATCATAACCTTTGTGTCCCCAGACAACAAGCAGGCTGTAAACACCTGATTCATCCAGCTGCCTTTTTTGTTTTCTTTTACCCAAATTCCAAAAACAATGGAAGTACACACAAACTAAATGACTTTTCCGACCATACAAGATACAGCTGGTCTCACCACTGTCTTGTAAACTTTTCCTTTGACCTTTGTTGACACCCTTTTGTCACAAATCACTCCTGAAACTTTACTCCATCCACTCCATCCTGCCTGAACACTCTTCTTCACCTCTTCACCACACACGTAATTTTCCTGGACAGTGGACCCAAAGTACTTGAAGTCCTGCACCTTTGTGACCTCTGATCCTTTTAGCCTCACTGTTCCACCTGTCTCTTTCTCATTCACACACATGTCTTACTACGGCTGACTTTCATTCCTCTTCGTTCAAGTGCATACCTCCACCTCTCCAAGTTCTCTTCCACTTGTTCCCTGTTCTCACCAAAGATCACAATGTCATCTGCAAACATCATAGTCCATGGGGATTCTTGCCTGAGGAATCCCCATGTCGGGTCATCTGTTAGTCAGTCCATCACCAGAGCAAACAAGAAGGGGCTCAGAGCTGATCCTTGATGCACTCCCACCTCCACCTTGAAGCTATCTGTCACTCCTACAGCACATCTCACCATTGTCCTGCTGTTCTCTTACCGGTACATGTCCTGTACCAGTCTAACATACTTCTTTAATTCTCCTGTAGTTGTTACAACTCTGTACATCATCCTTGTTCTTAAAAATGGGCACCAGCACACTTCTTCTCCATTCCCCAGGCATTTTCTCCCCCTCAAATATGCCATTGAATATTTGAGTCAAAAACCTCACTGCCATCTCTCCAAGGCATTTCCAAACCTCCACTGGTATATCATCAGGTTCTACTGCCTTCCCCTTCTTCACTGGGACTTCACCTTCACTATTCTTTCCCACTTCCTGGTCCAAGTTTCTAAGACCTCTGCTCTGCTTTCTCTTCCATTCTCTTCATTCATTAGCTCCTCACAGTACTCCTTCCATCTTCCTGTCACACTTTCCTTACTTGTTAGAACATTACCATTCCTATCTTTAACAAGCTTAACCTGCTGCACATCCTTTCCAGCCTGATTCCTCCTTCTTGCCAATCGGCACATGAAGCTCCATGTTTTTATTTATTTATTTATTTATTTATTTTATTGCAAAGAAGAGCTGTCAGGTACACGTGGCATTACTTTGTTTTGCAAGAAATCAGAAAACAGACAGCATCACTGCTGCATCAAATCAAATCTTATCACAGTTTACATCCTACCTGGTTTCATCTAAACAATAGCTTGCAGAGACCTTTTAAATATTTCAAAATACTGTATGCTGCAGATGCTCACTTGTTGCTGTAACTTTTGTTGAGTGGCCATGGTGTTCTACAGTTTAGTATCTAGACCTGATATGAACCTCATATGACTCAATCCCTCTGATTTCGCTAGCTTGTTTTGTGTTAAAAAAACTTATTTAAATACAAGTACAGTTAGCCTGCTTTGATACAATCAATAAAGGTGCTGCTCTAATATGACTCAGCATGCAAAAGTAAGTGAAGTTCAGGCTGTTTAGGATACAAAACAGGCAGATGATTGGAGGATTTGATAGTTGAAAAGTGCAAAAAGTATGGAAGAGCATGCTGAATAACATCACTAACTCTAAAAACACAGTATTGCCTCTTAAAGCCAGTATTAAATTATTACCGTATTTTCTGGTGTATAGGTCACACCTTTTTATGTTTTGTTTTTTTCAAGGCCTGCGACCTATACTCAGGTGCGACCTATATATGGCTTGTTATCACTTTCGGCGAAACAAATGTTTAAATCCAGCTCATTTCACAATTACGTTCATTTATTAAGGAAAAGTTCAGCTCAGACACATATTTGCTATAATTTTTATCAAACAAATAATTGTTTTTAAGTGTTAATCTTCTTAAAAGCCTTGCTGTGCGCTCCTGTGGCAGACATTTGCAGCAGAGCTAAACGTAGGTGCGACCTATAGGTGCGACCTATCTAGGAATTTTTCCAATCTATTGGCGATAATTGGACAATGCGACCTATACACCAGAAAATACTGTATTTGTATTCGTAAATTCAGCAACACCTTCTACAGGTGTTTCTGTAAAGCACAACTTTCCTCCTTTAATGAGTCTCTGACAGGTTGTTAATATGAGATTAGATGCAGAAATGTAAAGGAAATGTTCATTTTTTTATGGACTCTTACCAACAAATGCTTAAAGGAATGTATTTCTTCACTGGTTGTCAACTTTTATTTTATACAGAATTAAAATTGATCACTGATAATCCCAGGAACACATCCAGCTGTTAAGGCATTATCGTAACTGATCTGGGATCTGAATAATGCAGACTTGGTTGTTCAGTAGGTGCTGCCTACCAGTGCAGAACGTTACCTTTAAGTCCAAAAGTTCAAACCAATAGATTGTATATGGTTGTGTTAAACACTCATTCAGCCTCATTTGAATTATGTATGGTTGAGTTAAACAAACCTTCCATACACTCAGATCTAAGTTGAAACACAAGAACATACATGTGCAAATACTGTATGTTGTCACAGACGCTGCTATTAAAACAGCTAGTCAATGTTTTTTTCTTATATTTCAGACTCATTTGTTCTTTGTATGAGTGTTTGCCAAGTGTTCGTTTGAGAACTGTAACTAAATGGACGCATAAACAAAGCACCCTGGATTTCCCTGTCTCCTGAGCAGAGCCATGGAAAGAGCAGCGTTCTCACATTATTTTGATCGA
>JBBPBX010053816.1:17500-23710 GCA_038048925.1 Garcialebias charrua
ATCTGCCGGTTCAGATTAACATTTTAATACCGTATGGATTGTCTTTGTTTTTTAAAATTGTATGCGTAGCTTCTCCTAGGAGAGAGAGATACCCGGTCTCTGCAGAAGCAGAAACCTCACTAAAGCAGAGAACATGAGTGCAATGCATCCCCACACAGAATATCATCAGTGTGTCTCTTTTGAAGTGAAGATCAGGCCTATCTGACATGAGACGACGGTCAAAGGGCTCCTTGAATAATGAGCAACGATTGTTGTGAAGCATGTGAATAAACGTCCAATGCATTTAATTTAGTAGTTTGCATGAGAGCTGGGTCTGCTGTAAATCAACACTATACTGTAGTCATTATGCTGTAAAGCTCCTGATGAAGAAACAAATGCACACTTTTTATTATGAAAAAAGGGACACATTGACAAATCAAAAATTGGAAAGAACATCAAATTTGTTTAATTTGTTTAAACGTTTATTGGATCGTAAGTACCTCAATCTAAGTCATTTGACAGTTTCTATGTTTGCTTTGAAGACCCAAATAGACCACCCAGCTACAGACTCCCCTCACCATCTGAGCAGGAGTTCCTCAGCACAACCTCAGCAGAAGTAAGGAGGACCTTCAGGAGGATTAATCCCCACAAAGCCATCGTCCCATACAGCATCCTGGGGAAGGTGCTGACCGACATCTTTAACTCCTCCCTCATCCTGGCAACAGTTTCGACTTGTCTGAAGACTGCCCCCGTCATCCCAGTTCCTAAGAGTTCGGCAATGACTGGTCTGAATAATTACTGGTCAGTAGTCTTCACCCCGAGAGTCGCTAAAGGCTTTGAAATACTGGTCATGACCCACATCAAAGCAACCATCAACATCAACGAGGACCCTCACCAGTAAGCATGCTGCAAGAATAGATCAAGAGAAGACGCCATCTCCTCTGTGGTCCACACTGCTCTCACCCACCTGGAGCAGAAGGACTCATACTCTATCCTGAGAATGTTAGACTCATTTGTTTGTTTATGTTTGTTTATTAAATTTGTTCTTTTTTTTTTTTTACAAAAGAAACACAATACAAGACAATCCCATAAATGATAACGTACAAAATATAAAAAAATGAAAGGTAGCAGAAAGAAGAATAAATCTTATTATATCTGCCCCTTTTTTCAAACAATCAGATTAAACAATAATAATCTTCCACCAACAGTACAAAATGACTAACTCTTTCTAATTTTCTAACTAATACAATACACATTACGTCATTTCATATATATATTTTTTAACAAATTCATTTTGATCATTTTCTTAAATGTAAACATTGACTTGGCATTTTTAACTACATTCTCCAAGCCATTCCATAATCTAATTCCCTGGATTGAGGTAGAACGTCCCTTCAAACTAGTTCTGAATTGTGGTTTTACAAACATCTCTGTCCCCTTAAGGTTATAACAACTTTGTCTTTTAACAAAATGCATTTGGATATTTAAAGGTAATGCGTTATTCTGAGCCCTATACATAACTGATAAAATATTATAATCTACCAAATCATGGAACTTCAATAACTTCAGTTGATAAAATAATGTACTTGATGGATGACGGTAATGTTTTCTAGTGATAATTCTTACAGCTCTTTTCTGTAATACAAAAATAGGCTTTGTGATTGTTTTACACGCTTTCCCCCAAACATCAATACAATAGATTAAGTGTGGAACAATGATTGTGTTATACAACAAATACAGAGCTTTATCATTCAATAAGTCTCTGACTTTGTACAGTACTGCAATCGATTTAGCTATTTTTATTCTTACAGAATTTATGTGTTGTTTCCATGTCAGTTTGTCATCAATGATAACACCCAAAAACTTCACCTCACTCACTCTACAAATCTCAACACCCTCAATTTTGAGTGGAACATCAACAGTTTTCTTTTTATTACTGAATATCATGTAATTAGTTTTTTCTAGATTTAATGATAATTTATTGATTTTAAACCAAGTTTGTATTTTGACAAATTCTGTCTTTATCAATTCCAACATTTGTTCTACATCTTCACCTAAACAGAAAAATGTGGTATCATCAGCAAAAAGTACACATTTAAGGAGTCCTGACACATTTATCAAGTCATTCACATATAAAATAAATAGCTTTGGTCCAAGTACAGAGCCTTGGGGAACTCCACATGTGATATTACAGAGGTCAGATCTTACATCATTTATTTGTACAAATTGTTTCCTATCTTTTAAATAGCTAGATACCCACTGTAATGCTGGTCCTCTAATACCATATTTGTTCAATTTTTCAAGGAGAATGGTGTGATCAATAGTATCGAATGCTTTTTTAAATCAACAAAAATACTGACACAATATTGTTTTTGATCGACAGCAGTAGTTATTTGTTCCATTAATTCCATGAGAGCCATTGATGTAGAGTTTTTTGCTCTGAACCCATACTGACTGTTGCTTAGAATATTTTGTTTATCTATAAATTGATCTAGTCTGTTCACAAATAGTTTTTCAAGAATTTTAGAAAACTGTGGTAACAAGGATATAGGTCTATAATTGTTGAACACACATTTATCACCATTTTTAAAAAGAGGAACTACCTTAGCTACTTTCATGTTATCAGGGAATATTCCTGTTGAAAATGATAAATTACATATATATGTAAACGGCTCAATAACATGGCTCATTATGTTCTTTACAAACATCATATCCATATCCACCCAGTCTTTTGATCTCTTGTCTGTAAGATTTTTTACTACATTCATTATTTCCTCTTTGTTGGTTCCATTTAGAAAAATACTGTTTGCACAACCTGTAATTGAATGGCTCACATTATTATCTACTTTTGGTATTTTAGCTGCAAGGCTTGATCCAACATTCACAAAATATTGATTAAAACCATTTACAATTTCATTTTCATCGTGAACTTCATCGTTGTCTTTTACAAAATATTTTGAAATACCAGTTTTTGCTTTATGATTCTTCAGAACACTATTCATTACTCGCCATGTTGCTTTCATATCACCATTACTTTTATCTAATAATTTACTATAATATTCTTTCTTATGTTTCCTTATAATCCCTACTAATTTATTTTTATACTTTTTATATTTTTCTTCAGCATTCTGAGTTCGCAATTTCAAGAAACATGAATACAAATAATTCTTTTTTTTAACAAGCATTTCTCAACCCTTTTGTCATCCATGGTTGGTCAACGATATTTCTCTTTTGTATAATTTGTTTGCACACAATTCTTTTCATACAGAGATTCCAAGATATTCATAAACTCATCATATGATCTGTTCACATCATCAACATACACATCATTCCAGTCTTGTTTATCTAGATCCTCTTTCAATTTTTTAAAAACTTTTTTTGATGTGTTTATGAGCTTTTTCTTCGTTGTAACTGCTTTTGTGATGCTTTGATCATTTTTATAGATTGTGAAAACTGGTAAATGATCACTTAAGTTGGTCGTTAAAATACCACCTATCACATCCCCATTTGTTATATTTGTGAAAATATTATCAATTATTGTGGCACTATGAGTTGTAATTCTTGTTGGCTTTGATATCAATGGATACATATTTAAACTGTACATTGAGTTTATAAATATACTGATGTTATTTGAATCTGTTTTATTTCCCATATCAATGTTAAAGTCTCCACACAAAAAAACTTTTTTATTAAAACTCTTCTCCAATAGCTCCAAGATTTTATCAGTGAATATTTCTATATTTGATCCTGGTGATCTATATACACAACTTATTATTATGTTTTTATCGTTTTTGTTTATTATTTCTATTGTTATCATTTCCATAATATTATCAACAATTATTGACATTTCACCGTTTAATTTACATTTGATTTCATTATTAACAAATAGAGCGACTCCACCACCTCTTTTATTATTTCTGTTCATATGAAATAATTCATACCCTTCAATGTGAATATTATTTGTGTTTTCATTATTGAGCCATGTCTCTGACAGCGCTATTATCGTAAAAGTTCTGTTTAATTGTTTTAAGTAATCTGTTATTTTGGATATATTTGCATTTATACTTCTGTTATTAAAGTGAATAATAGAGTGAACCCCATTTGTTATATTGATGTCATTAAACTGCTCTTCATTATAATATTCGCTATCTTTTATTATAGGTAAAAAATTGCATAAATTACATCTTCAACATTATATATTTTAGGTTCTGAGTTTTGTTGTCATGTTCTAATGTATTTGTTCATTTCACTGTATATTATGTCCATTTTGAGTGTGAGTTGTTTCATTGATTTGTACCGTATTCGTCGGCGTATAAGTCGCACCGGAGTATAAGTCGCACCAACCTAATTATGCCCAATTAAATGGAAAAATCAACGTATAAGTCGCATCGGCCTATAAGTCGCACCGGCCTATAGGTCGCACCTCACGTGAACTGGTGTTTTGCCCAAAATGGACTGGCTGCCAAATTGTTTGGAAGGACTTTTGACAAGATTATCACATAAAAACTACAGTATTTTGTTTGATGTGTCTTAGTTGAACTTTTCATTAATAAATGAACATTATTTTGGACTGGCTGCCAAATTGTTTGGAAGGACTTTTGACAAGATTATCACTTAAAAACTACAGTATTTTGTTTGATGTGTCTTAGTTGAACTTTTCATTAATAAATGAACATTATTTTGGACTGGCTGCCAAATTGTTTGGAAGGACTTTTGACAAGATTATCACATAAAAACTACAGTATTTTGTTTGATGTGTCTTAGTTGAACTTTTCATTAATAAATGAACATTATTTTGGACTGGCTGCCAAATTGTTTGGAAGGACTTTTGACAAGATTATCACATAAAAACTACAGTATTTTGTTTGATGTGTCTTAGTTGAACTTTTCATTAATAAATGAACATTATTTTGGACTGGCTGCCAAATTGTTTGGAAGGACTTTTGACAAGATTATCACATAAAAACTACAGTATTTTGTTTGATGTGTCTTAGTTGAACTTTTCATTAATAAATTAACATAATTTTTGTATATTTTGTGTCTTTCATCATTTATCTTTAAAGATAAACACATAAAATATATTTTTATTAGCTGACATTACAGTAAAAAACGTGTCTCAGTTTAAAATGATGACAGAAACAGATACTGTATTTATTTTATGGTTTTTATTTATTTATTCAAAACCATTGAAGTCTTCATCTTCTGTGTCACTGCACCATTTTTGGACCAGGCAGATGTCAACAGTGTAGGTACTGTAAAGGGTTTCTTAGCGCCCATAGCGGCCGAAACTGGTACTGCACCATTTTTGGAGTTTTTGACCAAAGTCAAATTATGACCAAAATATTGGAAAAATCGACGTATAAGTCGCACCGGCCTATAAGTCGCAGGGCTTAGAAATGTAGGCAAAAAGGTGCGACTTATACGCCGGAGAATACAGTAATTTTTCATCTCCTGAGTTCATCCAGATCCTTCAGCTCTTTTATCATTTTAGGCTGAGCCCCTTCATGTGTTTTGATAAAGATGTTTCCATTTCTTGTCCATGTTGATACTATTTTGTTCTGTTTTTTTAACAACCTTGCTTCACGTGCAATGTTTCCATTTTTTTTGGTAGATGTTCATTTATGTAAACGTTTGTTCCCTTCAGATTTTTTGCATGCATAATTACATGGTTTTTTAACTTCCTGCTAATGAACTTGACAACTACCGACGGTTTGAATTTTGGTGATTTACTGGGCAGGGTGTGTGACAGAACGAAATGTCCTCATGTTTTATTATTGTTCTGTAAAAAAGTAACTACATGCTCCTCCAGAGACTGTAGTTCTTCCTGAGATGCATTCTCAGTTGGGTTAGTGTTAGTAAGAGCTTTTGAATATGTCCGACACTTACTAACATCAAGTCCTTTGATCACCAAGTTGTCTTGCTTTGTGTATTGTTCTAAGTCCTCTATTTTTCATTCCAGTTCAGCTATTTTATTGTCTTTGCTAATTATCAGTTCTTTCAGTTGTCTTATTTCATCAACCAGAGCGGCCTGGGAATCCATTTCTGCTGATAAGTTTGCTATTTGTTCACCCATAAAGTTGAGTGAATTTTTAAAGTCTTGCATTTCTGCTGAGTTGTTTCCCTCCGACTCTGGTAACTTTTTTCCTCTATTTTTCGTCATACTTACAGAGTTAGTAGTCTAGTGGTAGCAGGTCTCTGGTTGATGGTTTGTTTGTTGAACCACGTGGCCCT
>JBBPBX010053817.1:0-17192 GCA_038048925.1 Garcialebias charrua
TGGTCACTTGCTGACACGCCTACTGAAATGATTGACAGATTTCAGTCAGCTGAAAGTGAAACCTTGAGAATGCATCATGATCAGGTCGCTCAGACTTCTGCGGTGTTCTGATGCGGTTTTATTACTAGATATGTTATAAAAAGTTCTCTCAGAAATAAAAATAATAACAGGGAGCGCTTTTCCTGCAGCACACAGCCCACCAGGGAATATTTAAAACATCGCGCACCCAGGTAGGACCTGAATTCATTCATTTCAATCATCGAGTGAACGGAGGAAGAAGCGGTTACTTGACTTTAGGCAAAAAAACAAAAGAAAAGGCCCGATCAGCGATAAAGAAGGGGAATTTATTTCATTTGTGTAACATACAAAACAGTCCGGCGCCGGGAAGTTTATGGTCAGACACCGCGTATCGCGCACGTGTAGTAAAAAAAAAAGCTTTGCGCGTACATGCCCTGAGGGGCTACGCGGGGCTACGCTTTTGCCTTGGCGTACGTACGCTGCGTATAGGCGTACCGTGAGGACGCTCGAGTGTATCTCGGCCTTCAGTCTCTGTAGAGAGCAAAGTGAGTGAATTCAGTAATATGCTGTGGGTGGGAGATAATCAGTAACATGATGTTTGCTGAATATGACCCCAAATGGCAGACCAAAGAACACGAGGACAAGCGAGTACAAAAGTGATCTTTTTATTTACAGTGCAGGAACTGGAATGGGCTGTGGAGAGAAGAGGGGAGTCGGTGAATATCCTGAGGGCCAAATGATTCTTTATGACAATTGTGCTGATAGAAGTATTTGTCCTTACTGTAGAATTTGTTTGCAGGTGGCGTCGGAGTAATGGGTTTACGGAGGGCGAGGTCCAGAGAGACTGTGGGTCCAGTGGGTGAGTACAGATGAAGTTGAAGAGTGGTGAAGATGTCCAGAATGAAGTCCTTAATTATGGGTTTGGTGTGCAGGGTTGGCAACCAGACGCAGCCTTAGAGACGAGCGGGCAAGCAGGACGGAGCAGGAGCTGAACAGACGGGCAAAGGCAAGCAGGTTAGTGCAGACGAGTCAAAACTAAGAACCAGAGGCTGTGACAATATTACCCAAGGTAATCTAATGTTCGAGCGTTGGCTGAACGTCTGGTTGTGGTTTAAGTAGAGCAGGAGGTGGAGGTCTAGTAGGCAGGTGCAGGTGTAGCTAATCAGCTGATTAGCTGCTGCTTGAGGATGCTGGAGGGGAAGGCAGGACTCCTACATTCAGGTTTACAAATGTATTATTAATAAAAATTACAAAACTACTACAGGCATTAATCTGCTCACAGACTCATGTTCGTGCTGACTCATGACCACTAGATACTTTTTGTTTTTATTTGATCTTTGATTTTTGTTGCACTTTGTAGCACTTTGAGATTTTCATTAATGAAAAGTGCGTTATAAATTAAATTCATTATTATTATTATAATTATGAGATGGCGCCCCCCATTAAAAAATATCACCAGCCGCCACATGACCTCTGCATTAAGTTCAGACTTGACTTCCTAAAGATCAGAACTTTCTTCATAACTCTCCTGATGCATGCTCAATAATCCAGGTAGAAAAATGTAGCAAGGTTTAGTCAGGTCCTCTGGACGGATTCTTATCTGTAACAATACAATACAATACAACTTTATTTATAAAGCACTTTAAAACAACACCATTTGCCAAAGTGCTGTACACTTAACACGAACAAGCATAACTATAAACTCAACAAATACCATACTGTTGTTGAAACGTTCCATTTTTTATCCAAATGATTTCTTCAGTTTGAAGTCTTGATTGCAAGCATCAAGTGGCCATCAGAGGACACTGATGGCCATCATTAAGGACCAGTTGTTTGTTAATGATCCATTGTTAGGCTGATGGTCCTTCTTTTGCATGTGAATAGCTGGTTTTGACTGTCTGCAGCAAACTGGTTGTTACTATAGAAGGTGCTTGTTACAAGATCTCAGACTGAAGAATTATTTTGTATAAAAGATGAAACGTCTTTTAAAACAAGAATCCATCCAGAGGCCTGACATAACAGTTCTCCACAACTTTACCATTTTTGAGAATGCACATGTTTGCATGCGCTAGGCTACAGTACTGTACTGTGAAAAAGTTTTAAACCACCTCTCATTTGTGTAGGATGGGTGTGCTCTGTTTGCATGTGTTAAAAGCCTATACTTCTGATATCCCAACAGGAAGTTTAGCAGTGAAGGTTACTGTGGGACGGATCTGGTTGGCACAAACTGACGGTCTTCCAGATGGGAGACGAAATGGTTCTTACTGTGTAGATGACACAAACCTTTTTGTTGTTTCTAAATGGACTGTTGAGCTTACAAATCTTTTCTGAGCCACTTTGGTCTTGGCTGTCCTCAGGCTGTTTCTGTGAGTAGCAAGTTGGTCATCTGGCCTAAACCATTTGATTATTGTGTATGATGATAAAAAATTTTTTGGAAGAAACTGGTCCAGATGACATGATTTAACTTTTTTTGTTGTTCACTGTGGTTAGGGCGTTTGACTTGGGACCCGAAGGACGCGGGTTCGCGTCCCGGCCACTACACACCTTGGGGTGTCTATGAGTGCACACCTATTTCTCCAGCTCCCCGAGCGCCTTCTATGGCTGCTCACTGCACCACCTGGTAGGTGGTTGGGTTAAATGCAGAGACGAATTTCGTCTGTGTATGGGAAACATACGCAGATGACAAGATTAGACAATTATTATTATTATTATTATTTGTTTTAGTGATTTGTTTCCAAGGAGCCAGATTTTTACTTTGTTTTATGTTATTTTTGAGACATACATTATACTTCAGCTGATAATTAAACTTTAGACTTTTGCACAGCCAATGTAACTTCCAGACTGTAAACCTCACTAATATAAACTATCCAAAATGAATTATAGGTGATTTATTAGCAGCCTCAACGTCAAGTTTGTGCCAAATATTTCAATATAATTACCATGGAGGAAAAAATGAAGCTTCTGGCAAAATGTATTCCTGACAACAGTTTAAAAATGTGTTTATTTGTTTTGGTGACCAAAAAAACAAACAAAAAGAAACAAACACACACACACAATTTAATAATAATTTTTGACTGTTCAACCACAGTGACGAATAGTGGACAGACCGTGCAATTACAGCAATGGCAAGAACAGACACACTATCTGCAGACACATCTCGAGTCTGTCTCTTTTATGATTGCATAACAGTGTCAAATACACTAAAAACATTTTTTTAAATAAAATTTATTCATTTTAAAACACAATACAAAACAATCCCATAAACGATAAGAATACAAAATATAAAATGAAAGGTAGCAGAAAGAAGAAAATATCTTATTATATCTGACAAGAAAGTTAATTCTCAAGTTAATTCTCTTATTATATCTGCCTCTTTTTTCAAACATTTAGTTCAAACAATAATAATCTTCAAGTAACAGAACAAAATGAGTAACTCTTTCTAATTTTTCTAACTATAATACAATATACATTAAGCTACTTCATATATATATATATATATATATATATATATATATATATATATATATATATATATATTGTCCCTACGTTGTCCCTACGTGGAAACATGAAAGCCGAAGCGCGGATGATGACGTCATGCAGCCGGATGATTTCCCATCATGCATCACGTTCTTCAATTGCTAAAACAGCTAAAAATAAACAAACAAAAAGTGCAAAACTATTCAGTCTTTCTGTTTTTTATAATAATTTCAGGCTATATTGAATTTGAAGCCAGAATTTTTCCACATAGCAACCGTGAGTGAAAACCGTAGTGGGTCAGATCCACATAAAAGACGATGAGCGTCATCACCTTATTATCAGATGGCATCCTGCGTGGCCGTCTCCAAGCGACTGAAGGTAGGTCAGCTGGAGGCAGAGTAGACTGTCCGTCCGTGTCCATTGTTCACCCATTTCGAGGAAGATCCTCAACCCGGCGCTGTGGCGGTATGACAGCCCGTGAAGCGTGAACAAATGGTACAGAAGCATAGTCTAATCTGGCCTGCCCTTGCACCTGCTCATTGTCAAGAGGTGAGTGGTGTGCGAAGGTCCCGAAAGGGTGCAGGCAGTGCTGTCTGATGTTTTTTTGGACCAAATTGTCAATTACTCTATTTTTTTCATACACAATACAATTTTTTTATAACCATAAAATTTATAATTATAATTTATAATCACATAAACTGTGCACAGTTACTCTTTTATAATACATTTGCACAGCTTAGTTCATAGATCAGACTCCTAGACTGTTATTGTGCACTGGTGATATGAACAAGTCTGTTTGTATTGTGATTCCGGATAATTAAAGAGTGAAAATCTATTTGAGCGCACATAGTTCCCATGTGACCGGTGGCGGCTCCAAAGACATTTTTCTGCAGGTGCTAGTGGGGGGGGGCTAAGCATTTTACTGAGGATGCTATGAAGGATCATTTGTTCTTTCAGTTCTCAAGGTCAATGTGTCATTCACATCACATGTGGTACATAAGGTGGAACGAAACTATGGACAGGGTCCCAGTTACATCCAACACAAATACAAATGGTAAAGAAAAACAGTAAAAAAAGATCCGAGACATGAAATAAGAAATACACTAAACTAAAAATACACTAAGCACTACTAGTACGAAACAATGCGCCAAACAACAGCAGCACGAACATGAGTCTGTGTGAGCAGATGAGGACGAGTGAACACAGCAACATGAAATAGATCAGCAGCATGAGATCAGCAGCACATAACCAAATGGTATTACAGTGAATTTGTTTTCAAAGTGATAATTCAGACTAGGGGTTCATGAGTCTAACAACCTCGGGGTAGAAGCTTGTAACCATCACGAAGGGTGAGATGTAGGAAGAAGGATGACACCTTTTCCATCTCAGCCCCACTACATTTTTTTTTCATTCATTAAAGTTTGGCACCCACTGGTCAGTTAACTGACCAACAACAAATTAATCAATATACAGTATTCTACAAAGTACTTCAGTGACTGATTCTGATTAGTAAAGGGTGAATATGTTATTACAGGGAGTTCTATACCAGAACAAATGAATAATCATCCTAATAAAGTTGTCTTTTAAGTTTTATTACAAAAATAATCAAACTAAAAATCAGCAACAATAATAAACAAGCAATAATAATAAATCAGTCAAGGCTTAATTCTCTTGTCTAAGGCAAAATCAACTCTTTAAGCAGGAATTATTTCAGTTTTATACGCGCATGAATTTAGATGCAGTGAGGCTATTTTAATAAAGTTTATTTTGGATTTTGGTTAAAAGTATTTATTTAATGTGACCAGATAAGTCATTTATTATCACTGCAAGCCAGGAAATAATTTATCAAGTTGTATTAGCTAAAAATGGCATAACCAGAGGCATCATGTCACCAGTTTCTGCTTCTTACTGGGTCAGTGTTGAGAGCATCACTCATCTTTGTGGGCTTCAGCTGGTGGATCAGATTGTTGTTTTTTTACTCGATATACAGTATTTTCTGGACTATAGGTCGTACCTTTATATAAGTCGCTTTGTCCAATTATTGTCAATAAATTGGAAAAATCTATAAACAGGTTGCACCTTTATATAAGTAGCATCTATTATGTGTCACCGCTACGCGACGCGTCAGCGCGTCATTTGCCCTGCTGAAAATGACGACCACAGAAGCATGCACGGAAGGACTTTTCACAAGATTAACATGGTAAAAACAATTATTTGTCTGCTGAAAATTATAGCAAACATGTGTCTTAACCGTTCCTTAATAAATTCCCGTAATGGTCAAATCTGCTGGATTTAAATTGTTTCGCTTTGAAAAAGTACAAGGAAAAACAACTAAGCTAACTGCGACACATTTACGTCTATAAAACATTGAATTTTATCTCAAATAACGCCAACAGCTAACAGTTTGTAAATGTAACATCTAGTGATTACTTTCTGTAAGTTTGAAAATAAATCTGCTGTGTGGTTTATGAGCTATTTGCTCAAACGTACAAGGAAAAATCAGCGAAGCTAACCGCAACACATTTACGTCTATAAAACATCAAATTTGATCTCAAACATCTCATAAAGCTAATCAGTTGTAAATATCCATCTAGTGATTATGTTCTGCAAGTTTGATCAAAATCTGTCCTGTGGTTCTTGACCTATTTTGCTAACAAACACTGAGCTAACAGCGAAGTAGCTAGTTCATACCTCCAGAGCATGAGGCTGGGCTGCGACAGAGTGAATCCGACCAGAGGAGGCTGCCGATCGGACACATGAGGTGAGAACGGTGGGTGTACCCTAGCGGACAAAGGTGGTACTGCACCATTTTTGCCACAATGGAAAAACGGTCATATCTGAGCCAAAAATTTGTCAAAAAATATGGAGAAAATCCATTAACAGGTCTCACCTCCCTATAAGTCGCAGGGCATGCAAATAAGGCAAAAAGGTGTGACTTATAGTCCGGAAAATACATTAATCACTGATTTCTTTTTATTTTATTGGTTGTGTTTTGCGAGGAAAATATCACAACAACCACATGTTAAAGAATATTGACTCAGATGAAAAAGAAAATAATCTGATATTTTCTTGGGGGTGCTGTGACTTTTCGAGGGGGGGGGGGTATAGCACACCCTAGCTCCCCCCTGGAGCCGCCTCTGCATGTGACGTAACATCTGTGGCATTTCCGGGTAGTCCTTCATGCGTAGAGGCGGAACAAAGCTATGAGAGCAGCAGTTACAGCACACTATTGGCTGTGTATTTTTCACGTTTTTTTGTTTGTTTATTTCTAATTAGGTTTTTAGGTCAATAACAAATTAAAAGAATCCCAGGATAAAATACATAATACACTTGTTTCCAGAATTGCATGTACTGTAACTGGTTAACACAAACCCAGTTTCTTCATATACTTGGCAATTTAAAAAAACAAATGGATTGACAGTGAAGAGATCTCTGAGCGATATGATGGAGAAATACCAAAATGACCTTATTTATCCCAGTTTATGGTTATAGTCGTAGCCTATTTCAAAATCCCTTGTTGCATGTGAAAGAGATACGTTTTACCCATTAATAAATGAACCAAAAACAATCAAAATGTAAGTATTTAAGACCGAAAAGCACCATTATTCAGTTTTGAATGTGTTTAATATACGGTGACGCCAACTCCAAGAATTGCATGTCAGAAAGTGTCTCAGGATCTATGTAACTGTTTCCAACTTTAACCCTAACCTTAAAATTGTTTTCCCAAAACAATCTATGACAAATTCATGAAGCTGTGTCAAGTTCTATGAAAAGGGTTTAAAGTATTATTAATACCTTTAAGGTAGAAGCATCCAACACTAATGAATAGTCCAACTTAGGCAACTTACTATGCTGTTATAATTTTTAATTTTCACATTAAAACCAGTGTACATTTAGAAACAAAATTACAATCAGTCCTATTTACATGAAGACAACGAAGGAGATGGTCATGGATTTCAGACAGAGCAAACACACTTAAACACACACCTTTTTTTGTTTTAACACAGGAGGATCTGCAGTGGAAGTGGTCTCCAGCTACAAATACTTGGGTGTACACTTGAATGATAACCTCAGCTGGAGCAACAACACCACCAGCCTGATCAAGAAAGCTCATCAGAGACTCTACTTCCTCAGACGGCTGAGACGAGCTGGTCTGAGAAATTCGGTCCTCACCTCCTTCTGCAGGTGTGCAATGGAGAGCATCCTGTGCTCCAGCATCAACGTGTGGCATGGAGGCTGCACAGCTGCAGAAAGAAAAGCTATGCAGAGAGTGGTGAAGGCTGCACAGATGTTGGAGTCAGTCTCCCCACCATCACAGACATCTACACCTCCAGATGCAGGAAGAGGGCCACCTGCATCATAAAGGACCCCACTCACCCAGCACACACACTTTTTGCCCCCCACTCCCCTCAGGAAGGAGGCTGAGGAGCATTAAGTGTAGAACCACTAGACTGAGGAACAGCTTCTACCCTGAGGCTGTTAGACTCATGAATCTCCATCCATCCATCCATCCATTTTCGTCCGCTTATCCGGGGTCGGGTCGCGGGGGTAGCAGCCTAAGTAGGGAGGCCCAGACTTCCCTCTCCCCAGCCACTTGGAGCAGCTCCTCTGGGGGAATCCCAAGGCGTTCCCAGGCCAGCCGAGAAACATAGTCCCTCCAGCGTGTCCTGGGTCTTCCTCTGGGTCTCCTCCCGGTGGGACATGCCCGGAACACCTCACCAGGGAGGCGTCCAGGAGGCATCCTAACCAGATGCCCGAGCCACCTCAACTGGCTCCTCTCGATGTGGAGAAGCAGCGGCTCTACTCCGAGTCCCTCCCGGATGACTGAGCTTCTCACCCTATCTCTAAGGGAGAGTCCAGACACCCTGCGGAGAAAACTCATTTCAGCCGCTTGTATCCGAGATCTCGTTCTTTCGGTCATAACCCAGAGCTCATGACCATAGATGAGGGTGGGAACGTAGATCGATCGGTAAATTGAGAGCTTTGCCTTTTGACTCAGCTCTCTCTTCACCACGACAGACCGGTACAGAATATCTAACCAGGAAAATCACTGTAATGACACTTTAATTTGTGATATGTTACATATTCGTGCTGCTCATCATCTCATGCTGCTGTCCCATCTACTCACCACACGTTCAGGCTGTTGTTACACTGAATTATTTTACATAGTTGGTGTTTAGCATAGATCCAAGATATCTTAGTGTATTGTTTGGCGTTTGTTTAGTGTATATCTTAGATCAGAGGCATCAAACTCAGTTACAAAAGGGGCCAAAATTAAAACCTTTTTCAAACTAAGGGCCAATTTCAGAAACATTAACTCTAATCAGATACCCAACAACTTTTCTTGGTGAGAATTTCCTCAACAAGAGTTTGATTGGTCTCATTTGATGTTCTCTGTTGTGCTTTCATCATAATCAAAGATTACTGAAGTTTCACAAGATAGAAGAAGTATTTTATGTTTCACACATCATCTTGGTGGCCAGATAAATGTCAGCAAGGGCCACGTTTGGCCCCCGGGCCATGAGTTTGACAGATATGTCTTAAAACCTTGCATACAGTTTCTTTTTATACTTTATAGTTTGCTATTTTTGGTTGTAACTGGGATCTTGGGTCCACAATATCATTCTACCTCATGTACCACATGTGATGGAAACAACAAAGTTGACTTGAACTTGATAAATAAATGATGTAAAACTTCAGAAAATAAAGCGACATTTAAAGTTCAGAAAAATATATATTTTTACAGCATTTTGTGAATGAACTTCAACATAGCAAGACATATATATAGAATAGAAAATTACTTTCAAATTTATTTTAAAATACTTTATACATTAATAAAAAAACATCACATGAAAACAAGTGTGATGTGAACTTTCTATCAAGAAGGCGAGGCTTGGTCAGCTCAGGTTAAAAAATAAAATTTAGTCTTTCAGTGGTTGAAATATCTTCAGGTCAGACGAACCTAAATGGATTCAAACACAGAAAAATATTAAATCAACAATTTACCCCCAGGTGTCATTTGTAAATATTAATGAAGCTACAGTGAAAATCAAAATGACAGTGAGCAACCGTGTGCACTAAAGCTTGTGTTAAACCATTTATTGTGTATACGGGCTGGATGATGAGTGGTTATACATTATAAAAAGGATTGAATTCTAATTCTGCACACCTTGTCTGGCTCCCCCCAGACGCTGCTGCACTTTCTCTAGATGATGGATGTATTCTGTTAGGGATCGCTCTGGATCCTGAGCTGTTCCACTGGAATGTACCGAGGCCAGCGTGGAGCTGGAGTGCGACCTGAAGGGAGAAGAAAACTCACTGAAGGAGGGATGCAACTAAACTCTCAATGAATCAGTCTGATGAAATGTGGACAAACCTCGTGTGCACCCTGAAAGATGACTTGCTGGGTGGAACAAGAGATGACACAGTGCCTTTCTGGGCACCGTTGTCTCTGTTTTGTGTTGAGTCATCAGAGTACGATCTCGGCTGCTGCTGCCTTTTACACCTAAAGGCCGAGATACACTCGAGCGTCCTCACGGTACGCCTATACGCAGCGTACGTACGTCAAGGCAAAAGCGTAGCCCCTCAGGGCATGTACGCGCAAAGCTTTTTTTTTACGTACACGTGCGCAATACGCGGTGTCTGACCATAAACTTCCCGGCGCCGGACTGTTTTGTATGTTACACAAATGAAATAAATTCCCCTTCTTTATCGCTGATTGGGCCTTTTCTTTTGTTTTTTTGCCTAAAGTCAAGTAACCGCTTCTTCCTCCGTTCACTCGATGATTGAAATGAATGAATTCAGGTCCTATCTGGGTGCGCGATGTTTTAAATATTCCCTGGTGGGCTGTGTGCTGCAGGAAAAGCGCTCCCTGTTATTATTTTTATTTCTGAGAGAACTTTTTACAACATATATAGTAGAAACACCGCAGCAGAACACCGCAGAAGTCTGAGCGAGCTGCTCATGATGCATTCTCAAGGTTTCACTTTCAGCTGACTGAAGGCTGTCAATCAATTCAGTAGGCGTGTCAGCAAGTGACCAATCAGCGAGCTCAGTTGAGTCCCCTCCGTGTGCAGCTGCTCATATTACAACAAGGAGAACGCGAGCGTTTGAAAGCTGATAGTTTCTGAAGTTTAGCAGCAAAAACATACGCACAAAATATGCGCGTATACGCGCGTATACGGAGGACGCTTCAGTGTATCTCGGGCTTAAGGCCGAGATACACTCGAGCGTCCTCACGGTACGCCTATACGCAGCGTACGTATGCTGTGGCAAAAGCGTAGCCCCGCGTAGCCCCTCAGGGCATGTACGCGCAAAAGTTTTTTTTTACTACGCATACGCGATCCGCGTGCGCGATACGCGGTGTCTGACCATAAACTTCCCGGCGCCGGACTGTTTTGTATGTTACACAAATGAAATAAATTCCCCTTCTTTATCGCTGATCGGGCCTTTTCTTTTGTTTTTTTGCCTAAAGTCAAGTAACCGCTTCTTCCTCCGTTCACTCGATGATTGAAATGAATGAATTCAGGTCCTACCTGGGTGCGCGATGTTTTAAATATTCCCTGGTGGGCTGTGTGCTGCAGGAAAAGCGCTCCCTGTTATTATTTTTATTTCTGAGAGAACTTTTTATAACATATATAGTAGAAACACCGTATCAGAACACCGCAGAAGTCCAGCGAGCTGCTCATGATGAGTTCTCTAGGTTTCACTTTCAGCTGACTTAAAGGCTGTCAATCATTTCAGTAGGCGTGTCAGCAAGTGACCAATCAGCGAGCTCAGTTGAGTCCCTCCGTGCTCAGCTGCTCATATTACAACAAAGAGAACGTGAGCTGAAGTCCATCCATCCATCCATCCATCTTCTTCCGCTTATCCGGGGTCGAGTCGCGGGGGTAGCAGCCTAAGTAGGGAGGCCCAGACTTCCCTCTCCCCAGCCACTTGGAGCAGCTCCTCTGGGGGAATCCCAAGGCGTTCCCAGGCCAGCCGAGAAACATAGTCCCTCCAGCGTATCCTGGGTCTTCCTCTGGGTCTCCTCCCGGTGGGACATGCCCGGAACACCTCACCAGGGAGGCGTCCAGGAGGCATCCTAACCAGATGCCCGAGCCACCTCAACTGGCTCCTCTCGATGTGGAGAAGCAGCGGCTCTACTCCGAGTCCCTCCCGGATGACTGAGCTTCTCACCCTATCTCTAAGGGAGAGTCCAGCCACCCTGCGGAGAAAACTCATTTCAGCCGCTTGTATCCGAGATCTTGTTCTTTCGGTCATAACCCAAAGCTCATGACCATAGATGAGGGTGGGAACGTAGATCGATCGGTAAATTGAGAGCTTTGCCTTTTGACTCAGCTCTCTCTTCACCACGACAGACCGGTACAGCGCCCGCTTCACTGCGGACGCTGCACCTATCCGCCTATCGATCTCACGCTCCAGTTTTCCCTCATTCGTGAACAAGATCCCGAGATACTTAAACTCCTCCACTTGGGGCAGGACCTCCTCCCCGACCCGGAGAGGGCATGCTACCCTTTTCCGGCTCAAGACCATGGCCTCGGATTTGGAGGAACTGATCCTCATCCCGGCCGCATCGCATCCCCCAGAGACGTATTGACGAAATAAAATAAAATTACAGTTCACAGAAAATGACAAAAAAAGTAACACACAATAATTTGGAGTGAGTAACTTTAATCTGATTACTGGATTTTGAAATAGAAACGCGTTAGATTACACGTTACTGAAAAAAGTGGTCCGACCAGAGTAACGTGACATCACTGCCAATGACAACAGGCACCACTGCGGTCTTCACCTTCCAGGCCTTTTCCAGTTCCTCTCTGAGGCCTTGGTATTTCTCCAGTTTCTCGTGCTCCTTATTCCTGATGTTGTAGTCACTTGGTATTGCTACATCCACCACAACGGCTTTCCTCTGTTGTTTATCCAACACCACAATGTCCGGTTGGTTTGCCATTACCATTTTGTCTGTCTGGATCTGGAAGTCCCACAGGATCTTAGCTTAATCATTCTCCACACCTTCGGGGGTGTCCCCCACTTTGATCTCGGGGCTTCCAGTTCATATTCTTCACAGATACAGGTAGTCCCCGACTTACGAGCGAGTTCCGTTCCTGCGAGTTGCTCGTAACACGAAAATTCGTAAGTTGGAACACGAAGCATTCTCGTAAGTCCGGATTTTCGCTCGTAAGTTGGAACATTTATGCTAGCGCTACTACGAACACTCGTTTTTCATCAAAAACTTTCATATTAGTTCATAAACATGGTCGGAAACGTGTTTCCAAACGGTTAGCTAACACACTTTCATCTAAAAACACAAAAAAGTGCTGTATTTTTTACAAATTTACTTCTCTTTCGCCAGCTCGTAAGTCCGGGCGCTCGTAGGTCAGAGCGCTCGTAAGTCGGGGACTACCTGTATTCCTGTACACTATGCCCGCCACTTGGTTATGTCGTTCCATGTATGCTTTCCCTGCCAGCATCTTGCACCCTGCTGTTATGTGCTGCACTGTCTCAGGGGCCTCCTTGCACAACCTACACCTTGGGTCTTGTCTTGTGTGGTAGATCTGAGCCTCTATTGCTCTGGTGTTTAGGGCCTGTTCCTGTGCAACCAGGATGAGTGCCTCTGTGATGTCCTTGAGTCCAGCTTTTACCAGCCATTGGTAGGATTTCCTGATATCAGCCACTTCAGTTATTGGTCGGTGGTACATCCCATGTAGGGGCTTGTCTTCCCATGATGGTACCTCCAATACCTTGTCCTCTGTTCCCCATTGTCTGAGACATTCGCTGAGCACATTGTCTGTTGAGGCTTTGTCCTTGATGTATTTATGGATCTTGGATGTTTCATCCTGGACAGTGGCTCTCACAATCACTAGTCCTCTGCCTCCTTCCTTACGGCTCGTGTACAGTCTCAGGGTGCTGGATTTGGGGTGGAACCCTCAATGCATGGTTAGTAGCTTCCGAGTCTTAACATCTGTGGCCTTTAACTCCTCCATTGGCCAGATAATTATTCCGGCAGGGTATCTGATTACTGGTAAGGCATAGCTGTTTATTGCACGGATCTTGTTCTTGCCATTGAACTGGCTTCTCAGGACTTACCTTATTCGTTGGATGTATTTGGCTGTGGCTCGTTTCCTTGTGACCTCAAACCAAAGGTCGGCGGATAGAGCGTCTCTATAAAAAATCCCGTCTCACAATTCACAATGAACTTTAACCGCCTCATTCATTACAAGAACAGTATTTCTCAAGCCAAATCTAGCTACTTCTCAGACATCATCAGTTCCAATGTTGGTAATTCAAAGACATTGTTCTCTCTCCTTCACCATTCTGTCTCATCTCCTAACTCTATACCCTCTCACATGGTTTCCACAGAATTTTGCAACTCCCTGATGCCATATTTCAATGAAAAGATTATTTCAATTCATAAACACCTTGGACCAAATACCGTCCCCAGCCTCCTTGTTGAACTCCCCCCTCCCTCCCTCCCTTTCTCTGTCTTCTCCCTCCCCTCTGCTGATGACATTGCTGATATTATCAGCAAGTCCAAGTCCTCATCCTGTCAACTTGACCCATTTCCCACAGTTCTTGTTAAATCCTGTCTCCCGTCTCTGCTCCCTATCATCACTAATATCATCCACTCCTCGTTAACCTCTGGCATTGTTCCCACAGCCTTCAAATCTGCTGCCATCACCCCTATCATCAAGAAACCGGGTCTTGACTTCACCAACTTCAATAATCTTCGTCCAATCTACAATCTGCCCTTCATCTCCAAGATTCTTGAAAAAATTGTTGCTAGTCAACTTCACTCTCACCTGTCCAACAACAACATTTATGAAGAGTTTCAATCTGGATTTCGCCTCCACCATAGCACCGAAACAGCTCTAGTAAAAATTACTAACAAGCTTCTTCTTGCTGCTGACTCTGGTCTTCTGTCCATCCTCATTCTTCTTGATCTAAGTTCTGCCTTCGACACCATCTGTCATTCTATCCTCCTCAACAGACTAACCTCCATTGGCATCTCAGGTACCCCGTTAGACTGGTTCAACTCCTATCTCTCTGACCGCACTCAATTCATTCAGCTTAAATCCTTCCGTTCCCAGTCTTCCCCTGTCTCCACGGGTGTCCCCCAAGGCTCTGTCCTCGGACCCCTCCTCTTCATCATTTACCTCCTTCCTCTAGGTCACATCTTCCGCAAATACGGCATCCATTTCCACTGTTATGCTGATGACACACAGCTCTACTTGTCATCAAAACCTAACTCCACCCACCCACCCTCCATCCTCACCGACTGTCTCAATGAGCTAAATCACTGGTTTTCTAACAATTTCCTTCAACTAAACAGTAACAAAACAGAAATCATTCTTGTCGGTACCAAAAACTCTATTTCAAAATCAGAACATCTTCTCGTCCCCCTTAACAACTCTCTGCTATCCCCCTCCCCTCAGGTCAAGAGTCTCGGTGTCATCCTCGACACCACTCTCTCCTTCACTTCACACATCAACAATATTACTCGGTCTGCCTATTTCCACCTCCGTAATATTAACCGTCTCCGTCCTTCTCTCACACCCCGCTCCACAGCCATCCTGGTGCACAGTCTTGTGACTTCCCGTATCGATTACTGCAACTCCCTTCTCTACGGCCTCCCCAACAAATCTCTCCACAAGTTACAGATGGTCCAGAACTCAGCTGCCCGTGTCATCACTCAAACCTCCTACTATAACCACATCACTCCTGTCCTGCAGCAGCTCCACTGGCTCCCGGTTAAATCACGCATCATCTTCAAAATTCTACTTCTCACGTTCAAAGCTATCCACAACCTTGCCCCTCCTTATCTATCTGACCTCCTACAAATCTCCATCCCATCACACTCTCTCAGATCCTCATATTCGCTACATCTCCATGTACCCTCTGCCCATCTCTCCACCATGGGGAGCAGGGCCTTCACCTGCTCTTCCCCTCACCTCTGGAACGCTCTACCGCCAGACCTTCAAAACACCACCTCCCTTTCTCTGTTCAAGATAGCCCTGAAAACACATATCTTTAGACTAGCTTATCATTAACTTTACTAAATGTATTTTTATTATTTTGCATTTTATAATCTTTATGTATTTTATATTTCAATTTGTCACTGATAATGTTTGAACTGTATTGGTTTGTTAAGTGTCCTTGGGTGTCCTGAAAGGCGCTTTTAAATAAAATGATTATTATTATTTATTATTATTATCGAGGTTGCCATTTGCTTGTGGTATTCCCAGGTACGTGTAACTGTCCTCAATGTCTGCTATTGTTCCTTCTGGGAGTGAGACCCCTTCTGTGTGGATGACCTTCCCTCTCTTTGTAACCATCTGACCACACTTCTCTAGTCCGAATGACATCCTGGATATCCTGACTGGATAGCTCAATGAGTAAGACACTAGTTTTCCACCCAGGAGACCCGAGTTCGATTCCGGGCTGGGGCAAAGATACAACAGTGAAATTGAGTTATCCAATGGGGTCCTTAGGCAAGACCCTTTGAGCCACTGCCTACCTCATAACAAGAGAGACAATGATATGCACGACATGCCGGCTCAGACGTCGCCCGGACAAACAAGGTCTGCGTCCGTTGCTGGGGAACCAGAGCACCCTGATGAAAAATGGGCTACTGGAACTAGATGGAAATGGGCGAGAGATGAAAACATGGATCTGTTGGAATGCTACCGGTAATCAAGTAACCCTAATCAGAGAGGCTACATGAAAAGAATTCAGAAGGAATGGTTACTTCGACATCCCCAGTTAACACTAACTGCCAAACAACTAATAGCTCAGTGTTCCAACATTCGCAAACAACAACTGCTATCACAACTTGAGATTGACGAGGTACAACACAAATGCTACGGCAAGGGAGAGGAGCCAGGATGCCAGGTCAGAGGGGAGTCAACCCCCCGTCCAGAGATTGGGTATGTAGCAACAGTAATGAATGTACCATCAAAGCTGAACGAGGCAGCAACTGACCTAAGAGGTAGAATTGTGGCCCGAATGAACACCAGGCAACCCCGCCACCAATTACAATGGCTGAGTGAAATATCATCAGAAAGTATCATTGATGATGTGAATGCAGCATTGAGAACGATCCCTACCAACACCATAACGGAAAGTATCATTGATGATGTGAATGCAGCATTGAGAACGATCCCTACCAACACCATAACGGAAACCAATGAGCTGCTTTATCATCCCACTGCTTTATTCACATGAGAGTAACGGGGACCTAAAATCAAAACAAACTGATAGTTCTAGTCTGACAATGTTGCTGTGTTCAAATATTATGTATATTAAATACAATGTATGTGTGTCATGTATATACTGTACAGTATATACAGTACAGTATATACATAGTGTGTTATACCGTACAGTATTTGTACTAAAATGTGAGTAAATAAAGCATTTACTTAACAAATCTGTCATTAAATAATATAAATATGTGTGTGTTATACACACATGTTACCGTGTGGAAGTTAGCATGTAAAGTAGCGACATGCTAAGCTAACCACAGCAGTAGAGACGCAAAATCATGAAGAAAAAAAACCTGCTACTACACACAGAGGGTTACAGGTAGTCCCCGACTTACGAGCGCTCTTACTTACGAGGTCCCGGACTTACGAGTATGCATCTCATAAAAAAATAAAAAATAAATAATAATAATAATAATAAATACATGTACAGTACTG
>JBBPBX010053818.1:2720-18042 GCA_038048925.1 Garcialebias charrua
ACATCTTGAATCAAACTTAAAATGTTTTTTTTGTGTTGCATTAAGCATTAACTCTTAAAAATTGATAAACATTTAGTCAGAAAAACATTAATACTTCTTAATCTGTTCACCTGGTAAGGTCTATTCAGGGGTTCTGGAGAGGAGGGTCCATCGGATAGTCGAACCTCGGATTCAGGAGGATCAGTGTGGTTTTAGTCCTGGTCGTGGAACACTGGACTAGCTCTACACTCTCAACAGGGTCCTGGAGGGCGCGTGGGAGTTTGCCCAACCAGTTTATATGTGATTTGTAGACTTGGAGAAGGCATTCGACCACGTCCCTCTGGCCCAGGGGGTTCTGTGGGGGGTACTCCGGGAGTATGGGGTACCAGGCCCTTTGATATGGGCTGTTAGGTCCCTGTATGACCGGTGTCAGAGCTTGGTCCGCATTGCCGGCAGTAAGTCAGGCTTGTTTCCAGTGAGAGTTGGACTCCGCCAAGGTTGCCCTTTGTCACCGATTCTGTTCATAACTTTTATGGACAGAATTTCTAGGCGCAGCCAAGGTGTTGAGGGGATCCATTTTGGTGGCCTTAGAATCACTTCTCTGTTTTTTGCAGATGATGTGGTCCTATTGGCTTCATCAGGTCGTGATCTACAGCTTTCGCTGGAGCGGTTTGCAGCCGAGTGTGATGCGGCCGGGATGAGGATCAGTTCCTCCAAATCCGAGGCCATGGTCTTGAGCCGGAAAAGGGTAGCGTGCCCTCTCCGGGTCGGGGAGGAGGTCCTGCCCCAAGTGGAGGAGTTTAAATATCTCGGGGTCTTGTTCAAGAATGAGGGAAAACTGGAGCATGAGATCGATGGGCGGGTAGGTGTAGCGTCGGCTGTGAAGCGGGCGCTGTACCGGTCTGTCATGGTGAAGAGAGAGCTGAGTCGAAAGGCAAAGCTCTCAATTTACCGATCGATCTACGTTCCCACCCTCATCTATGGTCATGAGCTTTGGGTTATGACCGAAAGAACGAGATCTCGGATACAAGCGGCTGAAATGAGTTTTCTCCGCAGGGTGTCTGGACTCTCCCTTAGAGATAGGGTGAGAAGCTCAGTCATCCGGGAGGGACTCGGAGTAGAGCCGCTGCTTCTCCACATCGAGAGGAGCCAGTTGAGGTGGCTCGGGCATCTGGTTAGGATGCCTCCTGGACGCCTCCCTGGTGAGGTGTTCCGGGCATGTCCCACCGGGAGGAGACCCAGAGGAAGACCCAGGACACGCTGGAGGGACTATGTTTCTCGGCTGGCCTGGGAACGCCTTGGGATTCCCCCGGAGGAGCTGCTCCAAGTGGCTGGGGAGAGGGAAGTCTGGGCCTCCCTACTTAGGCTGCTACCCCCGCGACCCGACCCCGGATAAGCGGAGGACAATGAATGGATGGATCTTTAATATCTATATTTTTATTTTATGTTTTCCTGTCCGCTGTGCTTATTTGTTTCTATTGTACAGCACTTTGGTTGGCCTGTTGCTGTTTTAAGTGCTCTATAAATAAATTGGTATGGTATGGGTATGGTAAATGTCAATATCTTTGAATTTGCTACGAAACATTTCTACAACGTGGTCATACATTTTAAAACACCTGCCTACAGGAGTGGAGAAGAAAAGGAAACGTCTATGAAACATTTGAAGCTTTCATGCTCAAAGAAACGTGTTCGTTTTCTGAGAGCGCAACACTTTTTAAACATTTTCACACGTCTCTCCACCAAACTTCAGACTTAATCCCAGTCTTCAAACTGGACAATGTGTCAGCCTCATGGACAGAAACTGGAAGTTGGTTCCACAAGAGAGGAGCCTGAGAACTGAAAGATCTTCCTCCATTCTGCTGCTGGAAACTGTAGGAACCACAAGTAAACCTGCAGTCTGAGAGCAAAGTGCTCTGTTAGGAACATATGGAACAATAAGATCTCAAATATAAGATGGAGCTAGTTTGTTGAGGGCTTTGTAGGTTAGAAGATTTTGAATTCTATTCTGGATTTGACAAGGAGCCAGTGGAGAGAAGCTAAAACTGGAGAGAGATGATCTCTCCCAGTAACTCCAGTTAATACTCTGGCAGCAGCATTTTGAATCAACTGAAGACATTTTAAAGCTGCGCTGACATCAGTGCTGGACTGGCCATTCGGGCATACCGGGCAAATTCCCGGTGGGCCGTCGGTGATTTATGTGATTTATGGGCCGCCCGGGCGGTCCTGTCACTCATGAACCAAAAAAATAAATTATAGCTATTTTTTTTGTCAATCGCGACGGCCGATTGGTTGATTTTCTTGAACGACATCGAGCTAATCCAATGAAATCTCTCAGCACTCTTCCGACCAGCCCCTCCTCCTACCTGCAGCTGAGAGTTTGACGAGTGATAGACAGGACTCAAGGAGTGACGTGACGTCTGCTCTATGCGACAGTTTCAGCGCGGCATCTTGCAGGCAGCACGCGTTAGCATTATTAGCATGTTGTTGCGGTCTCCTGTTGTTAAAAGACCAGCGCAAATTCAAAAGCTGTGCATGGACGCGGTTTCACAAGACCTGCAGCAGCAACACACGTCACTTGAACGGACTAACCACATCATCCGAACGTGAACGAAGAAAACAGCTTGTAAACACCGATCAGCAGCTGCAACTTTTATCAGGTAATTCAAATCATTCCAGATCAATAACACAAATTGTAGGGGTTTTTAATGATCTCTGAATCATGTCTGAAATGTTGTTGATGTGCAGGCTTTACTGAACGCTGCTAAGACGTCTTCCATCACGTCAACACTTCAGCACTTTATGAAAAAACTCAGACTGATACAGTAGTGTCAGCATGTCCTGGAGCCCTGATGATGAGAGATGATGAGAGATTCAACCACCTCAACTGCTCAAAAAGAGGTATTGTTCTTTTACTATTACTGTACTATTACCTTTTTAATTTAAAATTATAATCTTATTAACTTTTTTTAACTTGTCTGGGCCTCTGGACATTCAAAAAACAAAACAAAACAATTGTAGAAACGTTTCATCTTTCATCAGAAAGACTTCCTCAGTCTGAGGTGCTGTATTCAGCTCAGTCTTATAAATATCACCCTCTCACTGTGGAAACTCTGGAACAACCTGCCCCCCAACATTAGACAGGCCTCCTCCCTTCACATGTTCAAATCCCTGCTAAAAAAATCATCTTTTCTCTATTATTTCAAACTGTGTGAGCTGACGTAGTGTATATATTTTTTTTTACTGTGTTTTCATTTTAATATTGCTCTTATACATTTTTATTATACTTTTACCGCTGTTAATATCATAATTTTTACCATTGGTGTGTGATACTGTTCTGTACATTTTTAAACCTCTTTTGTGTTGTGTGTGTGAAGCACCTTGATAACAGTTTATCTGTTTTAACTGTGCTATATCAGGAGCATCAAGTGTAGAACCACTAGACTGAGGAACAGCTTCTACCCTGAGGCTGTTAGACTCATGAATAAATAAAAATAAAATTAAAATAAACACTGCAAAATATCACATCATGGTGATGCTGATATGTTTTCTTGTTGCTGTGTTCATCTGTGACCATCTGTGACCATCTGCTCATACAAACTCATGTTCGTGCTGCTGTTTATTCCCACTATATTAGGCTTAGTGTATTACTAGTTGATGTTTTTCTTAGTTAGTTCTCGATGTTATTACTGTTTTTCTCTTTCATTTGTTGTTGGATGTAACTGGGACCTCGTGTACATAATCTCGTTTTCATCTCATGTACCACATGCGGTGCAAATGACAATAAAGACTCTCTGACTCTCTGACTCTGACTATATAAATAAAATAGACTTGACTTGACTCACAGTGGATCAACCAGTTTGTTGATGACAGCTGAAACCAGCTGCTCACATGAGCAAGGAGGACCATCAGCCTAACAATGGATCATTAGCACCCTGATGGTTGTTTGCTATTCACAGAGGGCTGAGTGATACTAGCAACAACAGCATTGTAAGAGGGGGACAGTTGAACCCGGAGGCCTCCACCTCTGTTTAATGATGGACGGTTTCTTTTCACAAAGATGACCTCCTTTACTCCTCTCTCAAACCATCGTTCCTCTCTATCAAGGATGTGAACATCTTCATCCCTGAAAGAGTTGGCCTATACAAACGTATTGTTCACTTGAAACATTTTCAAAATAATCATTTTATAAGTCTTTTTTGTAAACATATTATTTGTTTAGTGAAGTAAAGACACTATTTTTTATATAAAGCAAGTATTTCTTTATTCATTCAACCTTCATTTATGATATTGAAATCAAGAAATACCTTATTTTTTATCAAAAGTATTTATGTTTAATAAAGTCAAGAAAGACCATTATGTTTTTTGAATATTTTTAATTGGTAATTATTTTATTAAAACATTTAAATTTTTTATGTATTGTGACAGAGGGTTCTTGTTAGCAGCTGCTGAAAGTAACTAATAAATTAACTTAGTAATCTAACTTAGTTACTTTCCAAATCAAGTAATCAGTAACTTAACTAAGTTACTTTTTCAATGTAACTATGCTATCACTGTGGGCCACTCTGCTCAAAATGCCCGGGCCGATTTTTTGTCCCAGTCCAGCCCTGGCTGACATCATCTTGTAACTATGCATCATATTGCACTACATATGCAGGTATATGTTTTATCATTCAACTATGTTCGTTTTTGCAAACAACCTTATGAATATATTTAATTTTGATTTTAAATTGATTTTAAACTTTGCGCCGTGTTTATTCCTGGGAAATCTGATTTCACGCGAACGCAACATATGTGACGTAACGAGACGTAGAGGGCTCCGCGGTTTTGCATTTACATATAAGGACGGACAATTTAAAACCCGACGAAATTATCAATCTAAGGGAATATTTGAGTTACATGTCTTCAGTTTGGGAAGCAGAAAGTTAGATGAACAAGAAACAGCAGGTTCTAATTTAGGTCTGCACCTGTATTTATTTGATTTTTACCTTATCAGGAAGCGAGGAGGCTCCGAGGGGGGGTGGCAGCTTTATTTATTCCATTCCCAGACGAAGTATTTCTTCTTTTGGGAAAGTGAAAAGGCTCACTTGTTCACTGATGATATTAGAACACCCAAAGGCGACACAACGTACCGGTAACAGCATTTGTCAAGTAAAAAAAAAAGAAAAAAAGGCGAGCTGCACGCAAGCTGCTGACAGACGCAGACTGCTTCTACGTCTCGTTACGTCACATATGCTGCGTTCGTGTGAAATCGGATTTCCCATGAATAAACACGGCGCGAAGTTTAAAATCAATTTAAAATCAAAATTAAATATATTTATCAGTTTGTTTGCAAAAACGAACAGTTGAATGATAAAACATATATATGTAGTGCAATATGATGCATAGTTACAAGATGATGTCAGTTCAGCTTTAAAGAAGTATTTGGGCACCCAGATAACAAACCATTGCAATAGTCCAGTCTAGACGTGACAAATGCATGAACCAGTTTTTCTGCATCATTTTTGGATAAGATGTTTCTAATTTGCAAAGATGCAAAGATAAGGAAGGGGAGAGCTAAAGGATGCACAAAGTATAAAATTAGATATTAGGCGTGGCTGCACAAGTTAGCATAACAGACATTTTTTTCCACAATATACTGTACAGAAGTAATCACTTTCTGAAACCTGACAAAAAAAAGAGTGAATCAAAGTAATGATGCCATTACTGAGTTGTAGGAAAATACATTTGTACTCTGACCGTATTTTAGGAACTAACTTTAAACAAAAAGTTTTTAAAATCAGAATTTCTTTGGAGCCAGTTCCAACAAGCTGTCAACGATGATGGATTGAAGAACTTTGGCCTCGTTACTTCTCCTGAAAAGTAAACTTTGATAATTGTAAGGACATAATTGTGATAAAAGTGGGAAAAATATAAGTCTACTTTACAGAACAAATAAGAGCAGTGTATTTTTTTTTTTAAAATATTGCATTATTTTCAAGAAAAAGAAGGGCACATACATTTTGTTGCTACAACACAAGTTTTTACAATAATTAAACTTTTGCTTGTTTAAAACAAAATTAAACATTAGTAAACACATGACTGAAGCCCATCTTTAATCTTCCAGTTCTCTTCCAGATAAGTAAATTCTCAGTGTAGTTTTAGAAAGAAACGCATGTGAATAGCGTGCACGCTGATTAGCATCCCGGCTGCAGAGTTGGGCTCCAGAACCACTCCATGTTTGGAGAGGATCGGCCTGAAAGCTCTTCAGCTGCAGTCGGGGTGATTCAAATGCATGTCTGGGATGCCAGGGCCCTCTCGTCCCTTGGCTTAATGAACACATGCTCAGTTTCTTGTTCCCTCCTCATCCTCCCAAAGCTCAGCTGCTCTTTGGGTGAACTGCCTGGGAACACAGGGCTTCTGGCAGCTCCTTAGAATACATTTATTTGTTATCAGAATATATTACCGGTAGGTCAGTTTGCAGCAAGAATTCATGACTAATTAAGTCTTGGCAAGTTTTTTACCAAATAAAGAAAAAACTTTTGCATGAGATACAATGTTTTGCCCTAATTTATTAAACCAAGCTTTATCTATTTGTTAAAAAAAAAAAAAGTGGCTGAAGATAGAAGTTAGGATTTAGGATTATTTTTTCAGGCTACAAACAAAAACAAACCTAAATATTCATCATCTGTAGTTCAAGTAATTATGGAAGAAGGTAGAGTCTTGAGTCACAGTGAAATATCTTGCACTTTTTCTTCCAAAGCCATTTCTCTCTTCAGGTGAGATATGCTTGTGAAGGTTCTCAGTCGTCCAGGACATGATAAAATCAAAAAAGGCGTTCAATACAAGATCAACTGTCAGGACCTTTACACAACCTGAGAAAAATGTGTTGGCAAAAGGACTAAATTTTGCCATCTCCCCACAAGAAATACCCGTTGTGGAACTAATCACAGCCACTGAATCTGCGATTAGGAACAACAATTTGACAGAAACAGAGGCTGAACAACTTCGGATGAAAATATCAGCTACCCTCTCCAGTGCCAAACTGCCTCCCTCAAATCTTACACCGCAGGAAAGGAGAGCCATAACATCACTCAGCCAGGACCGAAACATCACCATTTTACCAGCGGACAAAGGAAGATGCACAGTAGTCCTCAACACGTCTGATTACCAGGAGAAAATAACCACACTGCTGAGTGACAGTAACACCTATGAGCCCTTGAAGAGGGATCCAACTAACACCTTTAAAAAGAAAGTCACAGATTACCTGCAAAAACTCGAAAAGGAGAAAACCATCAATCGATCATTGTATTATAGATTGTACCTGGGGGAGGCCACTCCCTGTCTGTATGGACTTCCAAAAATACACAAAGAAGATACACCTCTCAGACCCATCGTCAGCAGCATGAACTCGGTTACATACAATGTTGCTAAACATCTGGCTGGTATTTTAGCTCCTCTGGTTGGAAACACACCCCATCATATAAAGAACTCCGTTGATTTTTCCAACAAAGTTCAACATTTGAAGCTGGCCCCAGGAGAAACTCTTGTATCATAATAATAATAATAATAATAATAATAATAATAATAATAATAATAATAATAATAATAATAATAATAATGAATTCAATTTATAACACACTTTTCATTAATGAAAATCTCAAAGTATCATCATATGATGTGACTTCTCTGTTCACATGCATACCCATTTCTGAAGCAGTAGAAACCGTCAAAAAACGACTTCTACAGGACAAGGATTTGGACAAACGGACCAACTTCACCCCAGAACATATCTGCACCCTGTTGGATCTCTGCCTCTCCACCACCTATTTCAAGTTCAATGACTGTTTCTATAGACAGAAGCACGGCTGTGCCATGGGATCTCCAGTGTCACCCATTGTTGCTAACCTTTACATGGAGGAAGTAGAACAGCGAGCCCTAAACTCATATGAGGGAACCACTGCACTAAAATCATAGATATACGGTAGGATCTGATGTCGTATATCTCCGTATCCTTCACATATACTTATACTTATATTTCCGGATATTCCCGGAAATGGACCGCAATGATCCTTAAAAAATCCCAAAATCCCAAAATCCGGATACTTATCTTTGGCAGACCCTTGACGAATAACAGCCACATTTATTTTGGATCTGCCAAAGATAAGTATCCAGATTTTAGCGCCAAGCCATTGGTTCCGATATGGGGATGATACCTGGGTCAAAATCCAAGCCAGGGAGGTGGAAGCGTTCACCAGACACATTAACTCGGTTGATAACAACATCAAGTTCACCAGAGAGGATGCTAACGATAACAAGCTGCCTTTTTTGGACTGTTTGGTGCATATGGAGGGAGAGGACAGTCTCAACATTGAAGTTTACAGAAAACCAACCCACACAGACCAGTATCTTCTGTTTGACTCTCACCATCCACTGGAGCACAAACTTTCTGTCATCAGAACCTTACAGCATCGGGCAGAACACATCCCCACAAGGACAGAAGGGAAGGAAAAGGAACAGAAACACATCAACAAATCTCTGCAAACATGTGGATATCCCAACTGGGCTTTTGTCAAGTCAGCGAGGAAATCTGCTAAACACAATAATGAACAGAAAAAGACTAACAGACGAAAAAACATTGTCATTCCTTATGTTGCTGGAGTCTCAGAGAATTTCAGAAGGATTTTCAACAAACACAACATCCCAGTACATTTCAAACCCAGCAGGACTCTCAGACAGAGGCTGGTCCACCCTAAGGACAGAACCCCCACACACAAACAGAGTGGTGTGGTGTACGCAGTCCAGTGCAGCGAGGACTGCCCAGACCGCTACATTGGAGAAACTAAGCAACCCATCCACAAAAGAATGTCCCAACACAGGAGAGCAACCTCCTCTGGACAAAACTCAGCTGTTCACCTCCACCTCACGGACAAGGGTCACTCTTTTGATGACCAAAATGTGCAAATTTTGGACAGAGAGCACAGATGGTTTGAGAGGGGTGTGAAGGAAGCTGTTTATGTTAAGAGAGAAAAACCTTCTCTTAACAGAGGAGGAGGTCTGAGATTTCAACTTTCTAAGACTTATAACTCAGTTCTGGGGCTGATTCCCAAACGTTTTACACCGGATGGGAGCAGAGGTGTCTTGTCTGTGAATTAGACTAGCAAAGTTTTTTTGAGAAACCTCTGTTGTTGGTTTGGGAGGGTGTTTTTGTCAATTTACATACAGTTGTGTGTCTTCTGTCAGAGACCTCAAGGGAACTCCCTACTGTTAAGGTGTGATCTGTCAATTTACATGTATGTGTTACCTCAGTTTGAAATTTACATACCCGGTATGTTGGTGCGTGACTCACTGTTATAACTCCACGCGCACACAGTCTGTTTCATTGAATTGATAAAGCTCCTCGGATGAGAAGCGAAACGTCTTCTGTAACAAATAAAGTCCAGTTGATCTTGTATTGAACGCCTTTTTTGATTTCAGGTGAGATGAGTTTAGTGCTCTGAGGTAGAGTCAGATCCACAGAGCTGCATTTCCACTTCCAGACTACTGTCAGCTCTTTTAGTTTCTCAGAAAACAAGTGTGGACAAATTTATCAAATTGCACAACACCTTGTAGAAACAATTCTGCTCGAGAAAGAAACACAGCAGATCAGCTTTCTGCTCCTTCAAAGCTTACATGAATTATTCTAATTGAAAGCTAAACATCTAAAAGTGGATTTTAATTTATCTTTTCATCTGAAAGAAGACATTACAAATGCAAAACAGCCCAGATGTGTGACGTTTTATTTGTTTTTGCATTCAGTGTTCTGTTTAAAATGTTCAGAAGAAAAAGGCAGAAGAAACGCTGAGACCTCGTTTCCAATAAAAAAAGACAGAATTAAAAACATCTACGCCGATGCACTCATCTGCTGAGTCAAATGCACGAGCAGGAGAGCACTCATCATGCTTAAGTGCAAGCTTCCCATGTAGAAGGCGGGGCTTCTGGAGAAAAGGACTGTTGTCATGGACCCAGTCATCTGGGATCAGTCAGTGTGGGAAACCTGATACTGCAAAGAACTACAATCCAGACATGCTTAACAAAACAAACTTTATTAGGGATTTTGTTTTCATCTTTCTTTACACCGATATTTACAATATTTATTTTGCAATTATGTCCAGTTTTTTTTTTCATTCAACTTTTATTTCTACAGGTTAATCCCATTGAACCTCGAGGACTCATTTAGTCAGAGTCAGAGTCAGAGAATCTTTATTGTCATTTGCACCGCATGTGGTACATGTGATGAAATGAGATTATGTACACAGGGTCCCAGTTACATTCAACAACAAAATGCAAGAGAAAAACAGTAATAACATCTAGGATTAACTAAGAAAAACATCAACTAGAAATACACTAAGCACTAATGTAATAGAAAAACAAAATCATTACAAACAGACAGCCGCACGAACATGAGTCTATATGAGCAAATGGTCACATATGAACACAGCAACAAGAAAACAGATCAGCATCAGCATGATGTGATATTTTGCAGTGTTTACTCTTATTATTTATTTATTCATGAGTCTAACAGCCTCAGGGTAGAAGCTGTTCCTCAGTCTAGTGGTTCTACACTTAATGCTCCTCAACCTCCTTCCTGAGGGGAGTGGGGCA
The DNA here is from genome assembly GCA_038048925.1 of Garcialebias charrua. Classification (NCBI taxonomy): domain Eukaryota; kingdom Metazoa; phylum Chordata; class Actinopteri; order Cyprinodontiformes; family Rivulidae; genus Garcialebias; species Garcialebias charrua. Next base: position 13,320 of record JBBPBX010053818.1, read on the forward strand.
AAAAGTGTGTGTGCAGGGTGAGTGGGGTCTTTCATGATGCAGGTGGCTCTTTTCCTGCATCTGGAGGTGTAAATGTCTGTGATAGAGGGGAGACTGACTCCGACAGACCTCTGTGCAGCCTTCACCACTCTCTGCAGAGCTTTTCTTTCCGCAGCTGTGCAGCCTCCATGCCACACATTGATGCTGGAGCACAGGATGCTCTCCACTGCACACCTGTAGAAGGAGGTGAGGACTGGGCTGCTCAGACCAGCTCGTCTCAGTCGTCTGAGGAAGTAGAGTCTCTGATGACCTTTCTTGATCAGGCTGGTGGTGTTGTTGCTCCAGCTGAGGTTATCATTCAAGTGTACACCCAAGTATTTGTAGCTGGAGACCACTTCCACTGCAGATCCACCTATTTTCAGTGGGGCATGGGTGTGTTTGTTCCTTCTGAAGTCCACAATCATCTCCTTTGTCTTCTTCACATTCATGTGAAGATTATTCTCTTTGCACCAGCTCTCCAGGTGTTCCACCTCCTGTCTGTAGCTGGACTCATCATTGTTCGTGATGCAGCCCACCACAGCTGTATCATCTGCAAACTTTACAATATGACAGCCTGGATGGGTGGCTGCACAATCATGTGTGAGCAGAGTGAACAGAAGAGGGCTTAACACACATCCTTGAGGAGAGCCAGTGCTGAGGGTTATGGTGGAGGAGGAGAAGTTGTGGATCTTCACGGACTGAGGTCTGTTTGTTAAGAAGTCTAGTACCCAGTTACAAATGGAGGGGCTTAGTCCAAGTGTAAATAGTTTGTCCATCAGGGTTTGGGGGATCATGGTGTTGAAGGCAGACGTGAAGTCCACAAAGCGCATACGGACGTATGAGTCCATTTACAAGAGAGACCTGATTTCTTAACAAAGAATGATGACAACAGTAATATGCTGGTGAAGATTCTCAGTCGCAGTGTTAATTTTGACAGCTATTTTTAATTTAGTTTTAGTCATTACTTAGTCATCAGAATTTTTTTTGTTTTAGTCTAATTTTAGTTGACAAATCAATGAAAACATTTAGTCGACTAAATCTACAGTCAATTAAGTCGACTAAGTTATACATAGTAAAAACTTTTCATCAATTCTCTGTAGTTACTAAAACAAAACAATGTTTTAACCATAATATTAATATTAATATGCAATACATACAACAACAAATAAAACTTTTTTCAAACATTATTTGTCTAACCTTGCTTTTAACAGTAAAACTACAAGCAGTACTTGAATCCAGTGTTAATTTTGACAGCTATTTTTAATTTAGTTTTAGTCTTAGTCATGTGACTAAAACATCATTTAGTTTTAGTCATTACTTAGTCATCAGAATTTTTTTTGTTTTAGTCTAATTTTAGTCGACAAATCAATGAAAACATTTAGTCGACGAAAATAATTAGTCGACAAAATTAACACTGCATCAGTCGTCCAGGACATGATAAAATCAAAAAAGGCGTTCAATACAAGATCAACAGGACTTTATTTGTTACAGAAGACGTTTCGACCTCTATCCGGAACACCTCACCAGGGAGGCGTCCAGGAGGCATCTTAACCAGATGCCCGAGCCACCTCAACTGGCTCCTTTCGATGTGGAGAAGCAGCGGCTCTACTCTGAATCCCTCATAGAATTGATGAAGCCCTCTGGATAGAGGTCGAAACGTCTTCTGTAACAAATAAAGTCCAGTTGATCTTGTATTGAACGCCTTTTTTGATGACAACAGTAAACAACATCAACAATAGACGGTCACAAAAAAGGCATGGGCATACAAATTTCAGTTTCTCTTTTTTCTTCTTCTTTTTTTTTACAAATCAAAACAATCGAAACAAAATAGCAACCAAAAGAACAATCAAGCGGAATAGTAGCCACAAAAAAAAAAAAAAAGAACCAGCTAGATTTTTTCTTCTTCTTTCGGCTTCTCCCTTCATTAGGGGTCACCACGGCGAACTAGTCGCACGAAGACTTGGCAATTGCTTTTATGCCGGATGTACAGTGGCCTTATATGAACAACATTTGAAAAAACAGAATAACATTTAACAAAACTTGGAGAAGGCATTCGACCGCGTCCCTCGGGGGGTTCTGTGGGGGGTACTCCGGGAGTATGGGGTACCAGGCCCCTTGATATGGGCTGTTAGGTCCCTGTATGACCGGTGTCAGAGCTTGGTCCACATTGCCGGATGTAAGTCAGGCTCGTTTCCAGTGAGAGTTGGACTCCGCCAAGGTTGCCCTTTGTCACCGATTCTGTTCATAACTTTTTTGCAGATGATGTGGTCCTATTGGCTTCATCAGTTCGTGATCTACAGCTTTCACTGGAGCGGTTTGCAGCCGAGTGTGATGCGGCCGGGATGAGGATCAGTTCCTCCAAATCCGAGGCCATGGTCTTGAGCCGGAAAAGGGTAGAATGCCCTCTCCAGGTCGGGGAGGAGGTCCTGCCCCAAGTGGAGGAGTTTAAGTATCTCGGGGTCTTGTTCACGAATGAGGGAAAACTGGAGCGTGAGATCGATAGGCGGATAGGTGCAGCATCCGCAGTGAAGCGGGCGCTGTACCGGTCTGTCGTGGTGAAGAGAGAGCTGAGTCGAAAGGCAAAGCTCTCAATTTACCGATCGATCTACGTTCCCACCCTCATCTATGGTCATGAGCTTTGGGTTGTGACCGAAAGAACGAGATCTCGGATACAAGCGGCTGAAATGAGTTTTCTCCGCAGGGTGTCTGGACTCTCCCTTATGGTACGTCCACACCGAACGGCTTTTCAACGGCAAAAAAGCTCGTCACGCACGCAAGTGGACGCACTGGACCCAGTGGTGTCCAGACTGGAATGTGAAGCTGCGGCGTCGTGGCGGCGGGGTGGGGGAGGAGCTAGCAGAGCTACTTGCTAAACGTGAAAAGTTCACAATTCAAAACTTACCCGATATCCTGACTTCCTCATTGGCACTCCGCCAGGCAAGGTCCTTTTTATTTCTCCTCCATACTTGAACACGACTTTGCGGGTTATTTCCGTGTCTCACAAACAATACGTCACACAGTTGCGCAATACCGTCCCCTCGTTTCCGCGTCACATAGCGGACTCCCCCTCTCTCCTCCCCCCGACTCTCCCTGATTGGTTGACACACGCGTTCACGAGTTTGAACGGCGAAATCATCAACATTTTCAAGGCGTGCTTTGGAGGCTGCCGCGGGTTCACGTGCACGGAAAACGCTCAAATGCCACTTCCAAAACGCTCAACACGCACGTGACGTGACGCCCGACGCCAAGACGCGCCTGGAGGCGCGTCCCCCATTGACTTTGCATGTAAACTGGACGCTCCTGCAGTTGAAAAGCCGTTCGGTGTGGATGCACCATTAGAGATAGGGTGAGAAGCTCAGTCATCCGGGAGGGACTTGGAGTAGAGCCGCTGCTTCTCCACATCGAGAGGAGCCAGTTGAGGTGGCTCGGGCATCTGGTTAGGATGCCTCCTGGACGCCTCCCTGGTGAGGTGTTCCGGGCATGTCCCACCGGGAGGAGACCCAGAGGAAGACCCAGGATACGCTGGAGGGACTATGTTTCTCGGCTGTCCTGGGAACGCCTTGGGATTCCCCCAGAGGGGCTGCTCCATGTGGCTGGGGAGAGGGAAGTCTGGGCCTCCCTACTTAGGCTGCTACCCCCGCGACCCGACCCTGGATAAGCGGAGGACAATGGTTGGATGTATGAACATTTAACAAAACTGAACTACATTTGTAAAAATTTAATTAAATGTGAAAAACACAACAACATTTTAAAAATCAGAATTACATAAAAAATATATAAAATAAATAAAGTTAAAAAATATATAAAACACACTTTGGCTTAATGCAATTCTGTTTTTTAAAATGTTAATTTACACGTCAGGGCCACCGTACTTCAGAGAATCACAACTCCTCACAAGGACTTGGCCCCTGAAAACAAGACAGGTGACGTGTGTTTGTTTTCCTCGTGCACGACTGCATGCACCGTTACACCCCTGCCTGTCAGACGACGCAGCATGATGCTGTCAGGTCGGATCGATGCGTGTCTTTCAGAGGATGGAAGTGTAAAAGGAGCGGAGCTGCTGCTGTCAGGAGACAGGACAGGCTGCACGACGCGCACCAGTGACACCAGTTTGGCCTAAATTTAAAGAACAAAGACACTTAGGTTGTCGTCGTTGTCCAGCTTCTTGTATTTCTATTTCTGTTGTTGACTTTGAGCTTGAGGAGGTTTAATATTTCATCCTTCAGAGGTATCGTTGAAGCTCAGTGTGTACAATATACAGTATTTAATATCCTTTTATTTAACATCTGGGGGAGTGGTGGCACAGAGGCTATATGGTAAATGGTAAATGGAGCTTATAGAGGAGGTGGACCCGTGATCGGGAGGTCACTGGTTCAACTCCCTGGACCAAAAACATCAAAATGTGGGTGGGAAAGGTGACACACCCACACCTGCCTCCACACTCATTTTCCTCACTCTGGGCCCTTGAGCAAGGCAGTTAACCCCCCACCATCTGCTCCCCCAGGGCATTATAGATGGCAGCTCTCTGCTCCACACAGAGGGCTGTGGTAGCTCGATGGTCTGTGGTAACGTAAGGAAGGACATCCGGCGTAAAAACAATCGCCAAGTCTTTGTGCAGGTTAATTTGTTGAGTGACCCCCGAGGAAGGAGCAGCTGAAAGAAATGAAATGATATATATATGTACCGTATACTGTACAGTATATAT
>JBBPBX010053819.1:0-23710 GCA_038048925.1 Garcialebias charrua
GTCCATAACGAACACCATGTTCAGGCATAAGGGTGTACATATGTGCTCTTGGCACCAGGACACCCTAGGTCGCAGTTCGATGATCGACTTTGTTGTTGTCTCATCTGATCTGCGGCCGCATGTCCTGGACACTCGGGTGAAGAGAGGGGCGGAGCTGTCAACTGACCACTACCTGGTGGTGAGTTGGCTCCGATGGTGGGGGAGGATGCCGGTCAGACCTGGCAGACCCAAACGTATTGTGAGGGTCTGCTGGGAACGTCTGGCAGAGTCTCCCGTAAGACGGAGCTTTAACTCCCACCTCCGGGAGAGCTTTGAACACGTTCCGAGGGAGGCGGGGGACATGGAGTCCGAGTGGGCCGTGTTCCGCGCCTCTATTGTCGAGGCAGCTTATCAGAGTTGTGGCCGCAAGGTTGTTGGTGCCTGTCGTGGTGGCAACCCTCGAACCCGGTGGTGGACACCGGCGGTGAGGGATGCTGTCATGCTGAAGAAGGAGTCCTATTGGGCCTTTTTGGCCTGTGGGACCCCGGAAGCAGCAGATAGGTACCGACAGTCCAAGCGGCATGCGGCTCGGGTGGTTGCTGAGGCAAAAACTCGGGCGTGGGAGGAGTTCGGAGAGGCCATGGAGAATGACTTCCGTACGGCTTCGAGGCGATTCTGGTCCACCATCCGGCGTCTCAGGGGGGGAAAGCGGTACGCGACCAACACCATTTATGGTGGGGATGGCGTGCTGTTGACCTCAACTCGGGATGTTGTGAGTCGGTGGGCGGAATACTTCGAAGACCTCCTCAATCCTACTGGCACGTCTTCCACTGAGGAAGCGGAGCCTGGGGACTTTGGGTCGGGCTCTCCAATCTCTGGAGCTGAGGTCACCGAGGTGGTTAAAAAGCTCTGCGGTGGCAGGGCTCCGGGGGTGGATGAGATTCGCCCTGAGTTCCTTAGGGCTCTGGATGTTGTGGGGTTGTGTTGGCTTACGCGACTCTGCAATATCGCGTGGACATCGGGGGCAGTTCCCTTGGATTGGCAGACTGGGGTGGTGGTTCCCCTATTCAAAAAGGGGGACCGTAGGGTGTGTTCCAACTATAGGGGGATCACACTCTTAAGCCTCCCTGGTAAGGTCTATTCAGGGGTTCTGGAGAGGAGGGTCCGTCGGATAGTCGAACCTCGGATTCAGGAGGAGCAGTGTGGTTTTCGTCCTGGTCGTGGAACACTGGACCAGCTCTACACCCTCAACAGGGTCCTGGAGGGTGCGTGGGAGTTTGCCCAACCAGTTTACATGTGCTTTGTGGACTTGGAAAAGGCATTCGACCGCGTCCCTCGGGGGGTTCTGTGGGGGGTACTCCGGGAGTATGGGGTACCAGGCCCTTTGATATGGGCTGTTAGGTCCCTGTACGACCGGTGTCAGAGCTTGGTCCGCATTGCCGGCAGTAAGTCAGGCTCGTTTCCAGTGAGAGTTGGACTCCGCCAAGGTTGCCCTTTGTCACCGATTCTGTTCATAACTTTTATGGACAGAATTTCTAGGCGCAGCCAAGGTGTTGAGAGGATCCGTTTTGGTGGCCTTAGAATCGCTTCTCTGTTTTTTGCAGATGATGTGGTCCTATTGGCTTCATCAGATCGTGATCTACAGCTTTCGCTGGAGCGGTTTGCAGCCGAGTGTGATACGGCCGGGATGAGGATCAGTTCCTCCAAATCCGAGGCCATGGTCTTGAGCCGGAAAAGGGTAGCATGCCCTCTCCGGGTCGGGGAGGAGGTCCTGCCCCAAGTGGAGGAGTTTAAGTATCTCGGGGTCTTGTTCACGAATGAGGGAAAACTGGAGCGTGAGATCGATAGGCGGATAGGTGCAGCGTCCGCAGTGAAGCGGGCGCTGTACCGGTCTGTCGTGGTGAAGAGAGAGCTGAGTCAAAAGGCAAAGCTCTCAATTTACCGATCGATCTACGTTCCCACCCTCATCTATGGTCATGAGCTTTGGGTTGTGACCGAAAGAACGAGATCTCGGATACAAGCGGCTGAAATGAGTTTTCTCCGCAGGGTGTCTGGACTCTCCCTTAGAGATAGGGTGAGAAGCTCAGTCATCCGGGAGGGACTCGGAGTAGAGCCGCTGCTTCTCCACATCGAGAGGAGCCAGTTGAGGTGGCTCGGGCATCTGGTTAGGATGCCTCCTGGACGCCTCCCTGGTGAGGTGTTCCGGGCATGTCCCACCGGGAGGAGACCCAGAGGAAGACCCAGGACACGCTGGAGGGACTATGTTTCTCGGCTGGCCTGGGAACGCCTTGGGATTCCCCCAGAGGAGCTGCTCCATGTGGCTGGGGAGAGGGAAGTCTGGGCCTCCCTACTTAGGCTGCTACCCCCGCGACCCGACCCCGGATAAGCGGACGAAAATGGATGGATGGATGGATGGATGGATGGATAAGGTGATTACAAACTCTATTTCATTCTACAAAAAAGAGTGATACGAGTAAGTGGTCAAAAATATCATGGTAATCCAACACATATATAAATTATTTCATCAGTTGAAATAAATTCTTTCTTTTCTCTTTTATTTCAAAAGTTGTTGAGGCCAAAACAGATGAAAAACCTAAGAATGCAATCAAGAAAAAGTTTAGGAAAATGTAACCCAACAAGCCATAATCTATTAACACAATTCCCCAAATAAATCATTTAAAACAAATAAATGTTACCCTTGAAACTAAGTATAACATTTCCACATTTAAAGCCCCCAAATTCAAGTGAACATGCTTTAAATATTCTTCAGTGATGATTTTAACCATACACTTGGGCAACTCCAAGCCCCCTTCAATACACAAAATGACATTTAACAAATTACTTTTAACTTCCACACCTTTTAAAAATACACATTTTAATTGCACTTTCATATACAGTATATTACTTGCAACTTGAATTTTAAATCACACGCATTTAACAGATTAAAATTTTAACCTGAGTGTAAACGTATGCTTGATATGTTAGTCCAGCCCTCCAACAACAATATAATTGAAAACTCATCAGCTCATGAGAAAATATTACCTGTAAAAATCAAATTAAGAAAAAATAGAGAGTCAATATAATATTTAGGGAATAGGGAGATTAAAAAAACATTTTGAACTAGTTTGAGGGAATGCTGTACTTTAATTAAAGGAAAAAGTTTATGAAATAATCTTGATATTAATTTTAAAGCTTACAAAACATTTTACCCACCACTGCACCCTGTATTCACTGGTTAACTGGACATCATTAACCTCACGCAGACTCTTCCACTGGTACATTTTCATCTTTAAATCACTTCTTGGTCTGCTGCCCTCATACATCTCCTCCTACATGTCTTTACGTGAGTGCAGCTACAGTGTGCGCTCTCAGGACATGATTACCTGCAGTGTTCCGTCAGTGAGGACTGAACTTGGAAAAAGGGCCTTCTCCTACTCCGCTCCTGCTTCATGGAATATCTTACAAAAAGATCTGAAGCTCTCGACCTTGACTTCTCTAAATGGTTTTCAGAATCTGTTGGAATCCTGGCAAAAACCAATGCAGATTTGTTCCTGTCTTTGATTTTATACGTCTACCTTATAATGTTTTGCTAGTTTTTTGATACTTTGTTAAAAAAAAAACTTTCTTTTGTTTTTTTCTCTCTTTTGTTTTCTATTGTTTATTGTTTGTTTGTTTATTGTTTATTGTTTAAGGAAATTCTACCACTGCTGTTCATTGTTCTTTAGTTTTAGCAGGTCGCTTTCGTAAATGAGCCCATGAGGTTCAAAAGATTTACCTGACTAAATAAAGGTTGAATGAATATATTTTAAAAATGGTAAAAGCTAGCATTTTAAATATAATGATGTGAGGTAGGCCCTGTGATGGACTTGCAACTCGTCCAGGGTGTACCCCGCCCCTCGCACTGTGATTGCTGGATATGGGCACCGACGACCCCCGTGACCCAAAAATGGAAGAAACGGGTAAAGATAATGGATGGATGGATGATGTGAGGTAGTATATAAACTGCTGTTGGAAGAAGAGGTGATGCTTTTGATTTAGTTTGGGTTTTATTCACAATTACAGTATTGCAATTTGTTCAGGCTGGAAAAGTGTGGTATTAATGATGATATTAAAAATTATTATTATTATTTATTTATTCTTTGAAAATGAGAGGCAGATGTGATACAATTTTATTTTTCTTCTCTGTTCCCTTTCATTTGCAGTATTGTGTTTCTTGTGTTTTGAATTATTGTATATAATTTTTTTTAATGAATGAATGCAATAAATACATTTGAAATTCCAGACTGGACCCATGCAGGCAAACACGAGGAACTTGAGTGATATAAGATTAGTTTATGACATAAATGAAAATAAAAAGCTAACGTGGCAGCAACAACTCACAAAACACAAGGGAGCCCAAGATGGAAGACCGAGACATCTGACGTGTAGCCAAGACAGTGACTACTGTAAAATGCACAGTCCTCAATTTGTGTAAAGATTTTATCAGGGTCTCTTTCCTTGTTATAAGACACATTTTCTTAAATGAAACAAAAAAAATCTTCAAACCAGATTATTGAAGGGTGCATAACATATTTCTGAAGGAAAGCCATTTTTGCTTGTGCAGAAGTGCAATTTTCTTTAATTTAGGACAGTTTACCTCAGTTTAACCTCAGCTGGAGCAACAACACCACCAGCCTGATCAAGAAAGGTCATCAGAGACTCTACTTCCTCAGACGGCTGAGACGAGCTGGTCTGAGCAGCCCAGTCCTCACCTCCTTCTACAGGTGTGCAGTGGAGAGCATCCTGTGCTCCAGCATCAACGTGTGGCATGGAGGCTGCACAGTTGAAGAGAGGAAAGCTCTGCAGAGAGTGGTGAAGGCTGCACAGAAGTCTGTTGGAGTCAGTCTCCCCACAATCACAGACATTTATACCTCCAGATGCAGGAAAAGAGCCACCTGCATCATGAAAGACCTCACTCATCCAGCACACTCACTCTTTGCCCCACTCCCCTCAGGACGGAGGTTGAGGAGCATCAAGTGTAGAACCACTAGACTGAGGAACAGCTTCTACCCTGAGGCTGTTAGACTCATGAATAAATAAAAATAAAATAAAAATAAACACTGCAAAATATCACATCATGCTGATGCTGATCTGTTTTCTTGTTGCTGTGTTCATCTGTGTTCATCTGTGACCATCTGCTCATACAAACTCATGTTCGTGCTGCTGTTTATTCCCACTATATTAGGCTTAGTGTATTACTAGTTGATGTTTTTCTTAGTTAGTTCTAGATGTTATTACTGTTTTTCTCTTTCATTTGTTGTTGGATGTAACTGGGACCCTGTGTACATAATCTCGTTTTCATCACATGTACCACATGCGGTGCAAATGACAATAAAGACTCTGACTCTCTCTGACTCTCTTTAGTTTAAAAGCACACAACTGTTAGATTAATTTGCTAGTTTTAATAATTCTAGCCAAGTAACTTTTGTTACCCCATTGGCTTTTTTTCCCCCTCCAAAACAAGAGAATTTGGTCACATTAAGGACTATTTGGCTTATTTCAAGTAGAGCTGTTTCTTGCAGTGTGGTGAGCAAAGATGGTTAGGACAGGGAGTGAGTGGGGTGGCAGCACCGGGGTGATTACTGATAGGAAACAGCTGTACGTGGTAAATGACTCAACTGAGGATAAAAATGAGAACTGGCAAGAGAACAAGGAGCTGAACCAAAAAACACAACGGACAGAAGACTAAAACATAAACCACAGGGACAAACAAAACCAAGATAAATGAACTAAATAACCACAATAAAATGAAATAAAATCAAAATGCAGACTATGACAGTTGCAAAATTGCTTGATTGATAATATGAAAAATTTGTCTTTATCCAATATCTTTGTGTTGTTCAGCTGAAAAAAATTAACAATTCACTTTTAAATTTTTTTTTTCAACATTAAAAGTATCTGATTCGAAATTATGGATAAAATAATTAAAAAAATTGATAATTAAAATACAAAATCATTAATATTTATTCTTGCTTGTACACTTTAATTTGTCCTGATTACTTTATTTAAGCCCGTATGATGATGATAATGTAATTGTCTGGGTTTGTTTGGGCTCATTTCTCTGTCAATATCTAATTAACCTGAAGACAAATGAATTCAAATTCTCAGAAAGCAATCACTGAATGGAGGACCAAAACTGACATAATAATAAATAAAAGAATAAATATATATCCGACATAAAAGAATAAATATATAAATCAAAGTAGAAATATATATCCTAAATAATAATAAATAAAAGAATAAATATATAAATCAAAGTAGAAATATATATTTTAATGAGAAATAGCATAAATATATATATTCTTTTTTATATCTCCTTACACCTGAGTTTCCGTCAATAACAATAGATATTTTGCTTTGCCTTTTTCTTGCTGTTTTTCCGTTTGCTGTATTTATTGCTGTATTTATTTATTGCTGTTTGATCCTACACGGATTCAATATTATTTGCTGTATTTATTTCTGTTTTGTTTGTTTGTTCCTGCCTCTAAATCCAGCTCTAAGGCCGTTGAGGGCTTGATGGGTAAAGGCGTGACGCCATCTCCGTCAGGGGATGGTGCTTCCTGATGTTAATATGCCTGTTTCGTTGGTCTGCTAGTACTGGTTTTGAATTTTGGAAAGTACTCGATTATTTGAAAGAATGTATTTTTATTTTATTTTTATTTTTTTGAGCGTTGGTCCAGAATATTCCATAGGTAGCGGTAATGCACCTTTTAGTTGTTTGCCAACCGCCAAAAAGAACCCACTTAGAAGAAGAAGAAGAAATCCAGCTCTACTATTGGTCAATAAACCGGAAATAGAACGATCAGTGTGCAGATCGAATGAGCATGCCTGCGCTGCGGTCCTAAGGAGAGCTCCGTATTTGAGAGGAAGTAAACAACTAGAGATGTATCGTAGGATTGCTGAAGAATTAAGGCACATTGCTAGCTTAGCTGAAAGTAATACAGTCAGTGATGACTATTTACTGTTTCGAGTCGATGTTTTGAGTGAGTGGCTGGTCCAGGTAGCTGCAGACACGGATACTGAAGCTGACTCAGTTGTCCAGATTTTGGAGGAAGTGGCTTGTCGTTTGCACAAATCCGTGTACCCCACAACCACAGCTGGAAGACCTGGATATTTGCTGCCCGCTGACGTCTTGGGGGTCAGTGAAAGAACAGTCTATAGGCGAATGGCAGAGTACGGTATAAGGTAAGTACGCATGATGTGTGGTATTTCTTTTGCTACTTTGAACTTATTTGTATTTTATACTTTTATTATAATTCCAGTTGTTACGGAACATCAAATATAGGTTAACTTACATTTTAAAAAAGCCATTACATATCAAATGTAACAGTCTTAAATGATTTTTTATTGTCATACCACCTAGCTAGATTGCGATACAACATTTGGAATCAGGTCCCAGAGCAAGATATCCAATACACAAAAAACAAAAAAACATGAAGTAATTAAGCTTGACAGTTAACCTTGTGAAATTAGATATGCAGTAGCTATTTTCACAAGATTATATATATAATAAGAATAATTATATTTATATATATATATATAATTATATATATATAAGATTATATATATATATATATATATAATAATATAACTATAATAAGATTTCAAAGTCAAAAAGTCAAAGTCAACTTTATTGTCAGAACTGCAATATGTACAGGACATACACAGGACCGAAATTGCGTTTCTCTCAGTCCCTCGGTGCAACAGTAACCATCTAAACACTAAACACTAAAACATTTAATAAACATAAGCATAAAATAGTAAAAAAGTGTAACACTGTCCTGAGTTTTTTCATAATAGTATAAAAGTATGAAAATTTACACCAACACTGAAACACCAAACACCCCTAAAACACCAAACACCCAATGAACATAAGCATAAAATGAAATAATAAAAGTGTAATACTGTCCTGAGTTTTTGCATAGTAGTATAAAAAGTATAAAACGTATATCTATAAAATAAACTGAAGTTTCTAGCGTTTATTCTTCTTTCTGCTACCTTTCATTTTTTTATATTTTGTACGTTATCGTTTATGGGATTGTCTTGTATTGTGTTTCTTTTGTAAAAAAAAAAATGAACAAATTTAATAAACATAAACAAAGAGGCCTGAAAACAAGATAAGATTAAATTAGCTACTGAAATGTTTCATGCCACTACAGTACATTTTCCCACTGTTAAATATAAAAGGCTTTTTAACATTGTTAAATAACATATGACAATGACCTAAATGATGATGCACCAGTAGGTATACCATATTTCTGCAGATATAAGCAAGTCCAGATTTGACTGTTGTAAGAATAATCTATTGTTGACATAAAACAGACATGTTCTTAATGATAATTGGACCAATTGAAAACATTTTGTTTATTACATGACAGTTTCACCTATGAGTTGGCAGTGCAGTGGGTTAGTCCACTGCACTCGTGGTCTTTTGTAGAATCCAATTATGGCACAGTTCCTTTCCTTCAGGGTATCCCTCAAACTCAGAGTAACGCCAAAATTACACTACATGCGGTCCGCTCCACTCCGCAGGTCGCAGCTGAGCGTCTCAAACTCCAATTTCCACTACCTCCGCTCAGCTCAGGTCCGCCTGCATGCGCCGCTCCTAGACGCATGCGCGGGATTTGCGGGATCGCGCGATAAATCAAGTGATAAATAAGTAAGTCAGAACAAAACAATTCATTCGGTGGAAGAAGGAGAACAACAGTAGAGACTGCTGCCTTGATCTTCTCTCGTAAATGAGCGACAGGACATGGTTTGAGCAACAGGAAGTGATGTATTACATTTCAGAATAAAATACTTTATTTATTTATTTATTTATTGTATTGCGTTTGTAGGCGTAGTCATAAATGATAGTTTGAAAGCATTTTTGTACAAATAAATCCGTATAGAGCTAGGATTAAGTCCGCCCGTGGTGATTTTATTTTGTAAATACGGAAGTTGTGCTCGTTCCTTTTCCTGTTGGTGCGACGTAATCTTCAAAAGTTGACACCGCACAGCTCCGGCGTCCGGCAGAAATAGAAAAATTTCTAATATGTCAGACTGTCTTTATCCTCGTTTGCTTCACGTACTGAAGAAATGTACAGTTCAGAAGCTTTTGCTGGGAGAACTTCTGTAATCCAAGCTGTACAGAGACATGACCAGGACAAGACTCAGTGCTGTATTAATAGTTAAATAAATACACAACAATAAACCAGACTTTTACCAAAACATCCATTCCAGAAAACGTTTTTCTAATTATGAACATTCAGTACAGAGTTAGTGAACACGGGCCTCATATATCAACGGTGCGTACTAGGCATGTAACGGTTGTAATGGGTGTACCGAACCGTTTCGGTACACCACGTTCGGTTCGGTCCACCTGCGTACCGTTTCGGTTATTTTTTCACTCATTAAACGTTCTTAACAGAGGCATATATGCACCGCGGAACAAAATTTCATGGGCGCGTTTCAGCACGGAGCTATTATCGCGTGGCACGCGCAGCATTTAGCCGTTAGCATCTCGTGCGGTCTCCTGTTTATGAACGTTATAAAGTTGTTAAAATGTTAAAAGACGAGCGCACGCGCAGCTTGTGTGGACGTTGCTTCATGAAGACGCTGCAGCAGCAGCTGCGTGACGCAGCTCTCTGCAGCAGCAACACGTCTAACGTGAACGTGCTGGAAACTGTCATCCGAACGTGAACGAAGAGCTGTATTAAAACTCCTTCATCAGGTAATCAGAGCGGTCCAGAGCAATAACACAAGCTGTATGAGTTTTTAAATCTCGAATCTAAGTCTGAACGTTGTTATATGCGCAGGCTTTAAAGTTGCTGAGCGTCACTATGAGACATTCATCACGTCAACACTTCAAAAAGTTCAGCTCTTTATGAAAAAACTAACTGATGTTGTCAACAACAAGCCTTGGACCAGATTAAAGCCCTGATGATGAAGAGTGAGAGATTCAACCGTTCAAGAGGTATTTTTCTTTTATTATTATTATCTAAATAATCTTTTTTTTAAATCATAATCTTATTAACTTGTTTTTTTTTAAATCTCTTTTGTTTTTTATTTCCAGTCTGTGACAGAGGTAAATCCACCTGCAGCTAAGAAGTGTGTGATGACTGAACTGAACTGTTGAACCGTTTAGCGTACTGAACTGTTGAACTGTTTAGCGTACTGAACTGAACTGTGGGACTGTTCCCACAGTCCCACCTGTCCCACCAAGAAGAAGTTGTGAGTACAGTAATGAGGACAAATACAGCCACACTGCTGCTACTGAACAAAAACTTGATTAGTTAGATTGTAAACAGTCTGTTGCTGCTTATTGTTCTGGTTCTGACTGTTATTGCATTTATTAAGATTTTTATTATTGTTCATATAGTTTATTTATTGTAGAGTGCTGTTTATTTAAAATATCATCCAAATGGGTCACTTTTATTTATTACTACAATACAATACAAACATATTTTTGGCATATTTTCAAAATAAACATTTTGTAAGTCTTTATTTTGTAAAAAAAAAAAAAAAAAAATTGTACCGAAAATAAACCGAAAATAAACCGAACCGAGCTCTCCTTGTAGTTGAACCGAACCGAAATGTGATTTTAGCGTACCGTTACACCCCTAGTGCGTACGCACAAAAACCTTGCATACGCCATTTTCCACGCAAAACTCCGTATGTATCAAAACGTAACTGAACGTGGAAATGTGCGCAGCTCCACGGCAACTCCAAGGCTGGCGTACGCACGTTTCTGTGGTTTTGGTTCCATTGGCGACACCTAGAGGTGATTCTGAGAAACTGTTCATGATGTGAAAATCATTATTGTTCACACCAAACACACATGATTAACAATTATTACATCCACATGGACGCAATTAGAATATAACTATTCTATGATTTGGTTAATTATAACATTTTGTTGCTTATGTATAAGGCACATAAAGGCATGTTGCCTGACAATATTCAAACACATTTTGTTAAAAGAGAGAGTGTATATTTTCTTAAAGGAATTGAGATGTTTGTGAAGCCTTATTTTAGTAGTAGTTTGAAGGAACGATCCACAATAATTCAGGGAATAGGATTGTGGAATGGTTTGGAAGATACTGTTAAGAATGCCAGATCACTGTGTACATTTAAGAGACTGATAAAGACGAGTTTCTTGGAAGAATATGGGAATCGTTAATACATATATCTACTTAAGTTGTTGTCTGATTTGATTAAGATGTTTGAGTTTTTATGTTTTTAATTTAGCTAGATTGTTATTTTCTTTTTGAATTAAATTTTTTATATATATAATTTGATTTACATTAGAATTGAGTAAAAAGGGGCAGTTTTCATAAGACTAGTTCTTCTTCTGCCACCTTTCATTTTATTTAATTTACTTTTTGTTATTGTATTGTATGTATAATTGTCATGTTTTTAAATGAAATGAATAAATTTTCAAAAAAATAAATAACAAAATAACCTGCAAAAGATATAAAAAACAGAAAGACTGAATAGTCTTGCACAGCTTCAATTCTTGTTTTTTGGTTATTTTTAGCTGTTTTAGCAGTTGAAAAACGTGATGCATGATGGGACAAGACGACATTCCTCTGGTGCAAGGCATATTTAAATGAATTTGCATATTTATATGGAGGCGTGTCAAAGGCGGAGTCGGCCACTCTCTCATGTGCGCTCAATTCCACGTTGATTGTGATGTACAAAAGCAATGTGCGTGGATTCCGGCGTACGCACAGTTTGATACATCTGGATTTTTTTGTGCGTACGCCGTTTTCTGGATTTGACCGTACGTCACTTTTCAGTAAGAAGTCCACGCAAGTCTTTGTACATGAGGCCCCTGGGGCCTCATGCATAAAAGTGCACAGTTTTCACACTGAAATGGAAGAATTTAGAATAATGCAGTGCACAACTCACCTTTATTAATAACCACATACAGTAAGTGCATTTCATTCTAAAGGAAAACAAGTAACTTGTAATTATGAAAAATGTCATTGTAGCAGCAGCTTTGCGTCATAATGAGAAACACGTGACACGAATTAGAAACAAATGGAAATTGACCGTTTTCCACAGGTGCCCAATAATATGTGGCACCCCAGTGACCATGGACATAAACAGAAGACAAACACGTCTACAGAGTAATAGATTGCAGTCTGAAGTCTAACATTTTAATGCCACTTACCATGTCCCTGATCACTTTCAGTTTCTGGAGGATTAGGCTGTTGTGCACTTCGAGAAGTCGAAGGACCAGCTAAAGATAAAACACAGGCATAAGTTATAAGAAACATTTAATACAAGTGGGTTTCTTTTAATTTAAAATGACAATGGACAGACATAAAAAAATATAAAAAATGTTGCTGCTGTTGGCTGCAGATATCGCTGTACAAACCCTGATCTGAACCTGTCTCCATTGTTTCCCCTATATCTCTAACATGATGCTGTGACGAGATGCGACTTGTCCCCCTGGTGGAAGGGACAGATTCCTCTCCAGTGTCACTTTCAGTCTGTCTTTCCCTGTCATCCTGTGATATTCTTAATCAATAAAAAAAGAAAAAATTACATCAATTATTGAAATAATTTTAAACATAAAATAGAAAGATTAAATTTCTAACAGAAAAAATGGAGTCACTAGAAAGATGTTGTCACAAAATATAAAATTATGGAGAATACTGCTACATGTAAACATCCTCACCATTTGTGTCTTATTTCTTTCTTCACAATGTGTTGCACCTGATAGTTTCAAATTAGGTACATGGCCTATATATAATCATCATAAAACTGTTGTGGGTGTTACTCCATATGGATTGGGAAGTTATACCCTATCCATGGAATATTAAAGTTAATAAATGTAATTTAAATAAATTATGAAAATTAAAGTTAGTCTAAGCTTTCACAGTAAATTATGATTAAGCCATTATTAAGTATACCGGTATATATCACTGATTCGGAAAGACTAAACCCTAACAATCTGCATATTGGTATATGAACGCGATTGTTAAAAAATATATACAGTATGCGACTCCTTTGTAAGTCTATTCAATAAGTGTCTGGAAAAGCAATTTGTATTGATAAATCCAACATTGTTTACAGCTGAGTACTTTACATTTAGACCAGTACCTTGAACACGACTGATTGCGTGTCCTTATCTGTGAAAAATGAAACTCCTCTCCACAAACAAGACATGGTGTCAGTGGTCCAAGGAATGGGCCGGAATGACCCTGATTTTCTTCCTATGTAGAAAGTAAAGACATATAAAGATTAAAAATCGGTCTCTCTATATAGATATAAAGATCAATCGCAGTGATTTTTTAAAAGTCAAAATGTCTGTGCATTTTATTAGTACACACCTAAAAAAACTCAATCCAAAAATGTACAGATTGCTCCTATTGTGCAGTTGTAAGCAAAGATTTAAAGTGCAAGGTCAGTGACCCAATTTCAAAGTATATAAAAGAAATGGCTAAACGTATATAGTTACCAGATCCATGCTGATATTTGACTGAACAGGCCGGATGTAAATTGTGGCGTGAAAGATCATGGTGCTCGGTTCCTTCAGGTATTCTACACTGTATCCTTCGTTAGGACAGTGTATAAGTGTAAGCTGGCGGGATCTCGTGTTACCAGATGTTTTCAGAAGCTCGTATCCGCCACCATTCCTCAACTTTGGAAAATTGTCATAGAGGCAGTTACGAAATTCATCTGAGCTTTTAAAGTCACCTGAAAAATAAAAACACCAACAACAAAAAAAGAGAAAAAGATAATAAAGAAACGTGTCCATCAAACTCTTATCATTGGAGTCTTTAACATCCACTAAATGAAATAACAAATGCCATTTCTGTCTGTTTCCAATTAAAAATAAGTAGCTTAACAAAAGGAAACACATTACAATCATAAGCTGCACTCTAAAAAGAAAATAAAAAGAGATAAAAAGCATTAAATTTTAACAATTAGGCAAGAACTTTATAAGGACTTCACTAAACTTATTCAAATGAAATTGTTGGATGTGTTGCAAACCAGTCTTGGCTTTTAAAGACACAGAATCAGTTTGTCGTTACCCTACACACTTAACTTTGTAGAAGTACAACCTTTTTTGTACAGTGTTAGACAAGCAAAATACTTAAGCAACAGTAACGTAACTAACACACCTCGAAAACATATGCGCCTCTCTCCCAGCCCAGCTCTTTGGAGACGCTCTTTGTCCTGTCGTCTTGGGACAACCGAGGAATCTTTCCGCGCAAGACAACAGAAACTGTGTGTGTATGTCGGAAGAGAGACGGGATTTGTCCGTCTCTGATGCCTTACACTTGTCCGGCCGGAAAACAGTCTTGAAACCACAGCTGGGGGTGGAAATAATCAAGTGTTCAAAGCACCACAGTTACATACGTAATAAAGACAATATTTTCAACATATGAAATAGCTCACCATCAACCGGATGTGTTCCCGCAAAATCAGCAGTTACAGGTGTTCTTGATGCTGTTAAGATATTGACGTATGTACAAGTGTCAAAATATGTGACAAACTCTTACTAGTATTTTAAGCACCACACACACACACGCACGCACGCACATACACACACACACACACACGCACACACACACACCTAGGGACAATTTAGACTCTAAATTCCTTGGTTTATTTTTCTGTATTTGGCGCTCACTAAAAAAAGTTTGAACACCCCTGATTTAGAGAGACCAATTAAGCTAATACTGTAGTCATGTTTTTGGACTTTGGGAGGAAACCGGAGCACCCGGAGTAAACCCACGCATGCACAGAGAGAACATGCAAACTCCATACAGAAAGACCGGGGCCGGCCTGGAATCGAACCCAGAACCTTCTTGCTGCAAGGCAACAGCACTACCAACTGCTCCCCTGTGCAGCCCGTGCTAGAATTTCGAACGATAAAAACAAATAAAAACACAAGTAAGCTGTCGATTTACATTAAAACTAGTACAAACGCAGGGAGGGGAACACTTACTAAAATTGCGCGTTGGCCTGGCCCTGGGGCTTTGTGGAGTTGAACCGGTGGTCGCTAATGAATTGACAGTATGATTAACCTCTTACACAAAATTACAGAAGTATTATTAACAAAGCACTTACCGGTTTCCAACTCATCCAACCTATTCGCAGCCTCCCGTAACAATTCAGAAACTGAGCGCGGTTGTGATTCCTCCATAACTTCAGTACTGTTGAATTCATGCCGAAAGCGCCAAGTAGGAAGGCATGCTCAATCGATCTGCACACTGATTCATTCAACCTTTATTTAGTCAGGTAAATCTTATTGAACCTCATGGGCTCATTTACGAAAGCGACCTGCTAAAACTAAAGAGATCGTTCTATTTCCGGTTTATTGACCAATAGTAGAGCTGGATTTAGAAAGCAGCCCTCCTCATTAACATAACGACGAGGCAGGAATACAGCGAGAAAACAAAACAGAAATAAATACAGCAAATAATACAGCAATAAATAAATACAGCAATAAATACAGCAAACGGAAAAACAGCGAGAAAAAGGCAAAGCAAAATATCTATTGTTATTGACGGAAACTCATGTGTAAGGAGATATAAAAAAGAATATATATATTTATGCTTTTATTTCTCATGTGTAAGGAGATATAAAAAAGAATATATATATTTATGCTTTTATTTCTCATTAAAATATATATTTCTACTTTGATTTATATATTTATTCTTTTATTTATTATTATTTAGGATATATATTTCTACTTTGATTTATATATTTATTCTTTTATGTCGGATATATATTTATTCTTTTGGATATATATTTCTACTTTGATTTATATATTTATTCTTTTATGTCGGATATATATTTATTCTTTTATTTATTATTATGTCAGTTTTGGTCCTCCATACTGAATAAACGTCTACGACTGAATAATATTTAGAGTCAACCTGATTCAAAACGCCCGCCACAACTTGATCAGTTTATAGACACCGAGCTATAATTAGTGTGGTAGTAGCTGATGCTCCTCTCCAACACATACTCCAAGCACTAACAAGACAACTTGTCCATGCAAGATGGCGGACGATATGCATTCTTTTAAGCTTGTGATGTTTTTGGACGAGTCTCATCAGAGGAGGCAGAGAGTTTAATAATGGTGTGCGATCAGAGGAGCAGCACACTGAATAAAGGTCTCAAGCAAACTGAGAGGGGCTTCCATTGTGGCAGCACCCTTTTGGTGGGGGGTGTCCTTCGCAGTCATTTAGGGCTGCTGGCGAAGAAGACAGAAAGGTGGTTATGTGTTGCTGTGTGAGGAGGGGAGGCTGGGCTTTAGCTGGGTGCAGTCACCATCTTGCTCCTGTTCCTGTTGGCTGCTCTAATCTGGTGTGGAGCCAATCCAGGAGGTCCGATCGTCATGTCGGTCCCTGGGGTGCAGGATAGCATCACAAGCTCAGACCCCAGGGAGGGGCCTCGACAGCTGGGCCAGCTAAGTGAACTCGTATGATCTTTATTGTAAGTCTCTTATTTGTCAGCTTGGGGTGAGGATCAGGTGGAAGGGGTTGGTTTTTGGAGTGGGCAGTTTTACGAGTCCCCTGACCTGCATACTGGTTGT
This sequence comes from Garcialebias charrua, assembly GCA_038048925.1. Classification (NCBI taxonomy): domain Eukaryota; kingdom Metazoa; phylum Chordata; class Actinopteri; order Cyprinodontiformes; family Rivulidae; genus Garcialebias; species Garcialebias charrua. The sequence goes on from JBBPBX010053819.1 coordinate 16,562, forward strand.
TGTGGTTTGAAACGACTTGCTGTGATAATTTGTAAAAGGTTACCTTGAACTAGTTGTGGTGAGTTGCTGTGGTTGAATCTGGATTATTAATGACCTTTGATGAACAGCTCTGTTTAAGTTGGACTCTTCGCCCCCTTGTTTTAGCAGTAATAAATGAAAAAAATAAAGGGCCTTTATTTTCTTAACCTCCTGGTATGTGTGGGGATTATTTGATCTTCTGCCTGTGTAACTCACAAAGTCATTACATTATTTAGTTTATTAAAGCATATGAATACTGACACTTTCTTGGGTATTTCACTCAAAGACATAAGAACAACACTATGAGAAAGATTATTTTATTTTTTGGATTAGCAGCAAAACAAAATTAATAACATGGTGTGATTATTTTATTGAGTAAGAGTATAAAATGTGACATTTATTAACAAAAAAGGGAAAACATTAATCTGTAATTATAGTACAGTAAAACATGAATGACTGATGGTTTATACCAGTGTTCCCCAAACTACGGTCCGCGGGCCGCATCCGGCCCGCCCCCACATTTGGTCCGGCCCCCAGAACAATAGTAAAAAAAAAATATATATATATATTTTTATTTTTTTTAATTTTTACAAATGAATACATGTACAGTACTGTACGGTCACCAAGTACTTAGCCTATCCTAACACAGTTTTTAAAGATGAAGGAGTAAGTTGAATTGTCTCCCTTTCACATAAAGGGAGCTAGCTGGGGTGGGGGTGGGAGGAGTGACGATATTCCAATGCGCAGCAACGCTTTCCTCAGCCCTCCTCATCTTGTATTCTCACAGACATAGTCTTGCGAGTTTTGGGTGCGGTGACACAGCGCTCTCACGAGACTTTAGGACAGCAGTGGAACTGTCGGTGCACAGTAAACATGGATGGAAAACTAGCAAACAAGCAAACAAAAACGTATTATTTTCACACAGAGTGGGAGGAGGAGTATTTTTTTGTTTATTCTAATTCAAAGTCTATTTGCCTCATCTGTAATTCGAGCATCACCTGGCGTGGATGGAGAGTTCTGGAGTCTGCTCTCAGAAGAAAAGTATCCTTACATCCGAAGATGTGCTTTGAACTTAACAGCACTTTTTGGATCTACCTACCTGTGTGAGTCTGCTTTTTCACACATGAAAATCATCAAGTCCAAAAACAGATCCACAATGACTGATGATCATCTGGAGACCTGCCTGCGCCTCCACCTCATACTGCCCCGCGCCTCCTCCTCTCAGTGTCAGAAGTGCCACTAAGGTAGAGACACATTTATTTTATACAGCTTGCACCAGATGACACCATCCTGCTGCACAGAGCAGCTGCCTAGTTTTGATATTTAGGTTTTATTGAGGTTTGAAATAGTTGTTGGAGATTTGTAAATCTGCACCTTTGTAAGTCACTTTTTGTAAATAGTTAGTGTAAATGAGGGAGTTTTATATTGTTCAGTTCATTGTTTATTCGTTTCTTTAAAAAATATGGTGTGCTTTTCAAATATTGCGTCATTTTACTTTGATAAAATACTTTAATTAAATAAAACTAGCAACACATTACGTTCTGTTTTATTTACTTTAAAGAAGTGAGGAGTAGGGAGATGAAAAATTTTGTTTTTTGATACTGAGACTGGACGAGTAGCTCTCGGCAAACTGCCGACTTCAAAAGTAACTCTTGGTTCAAAAAAGGTTGGGCACCCCTGATTTAGGCACTCCTGCAATCGTCACACTTTTTCCTGTTAAAAACTGACTCCGGCCCCCCACCAGAGAAGGGAAAAGTTATGTGGCCCTCACAGGAAAAAGTTTGGGGACCACTGGTTTATACAGTAGTCCAGGTGAGACTGTTGATTTGGTTTTCCAAAAGCGATACAAGAATAACTTATTTTGAATTATTGTATTTTCACCAAAAAAGTCACACCTTTTTGCATAAATTTGCAAGTCCTGTGACTTATACACCGAAGCGACTAATATGTGTCCCCCCCCCCACCACCACCACCACCATATTTATAACCAATTTTTGGCTGCGATCTGATGATTTCACTCATTCTGACATGAAAAATATTGAACACTACCATTTTCAGCTAATATGGCAAGCCAAGTGTCTCATTAATAGGTAAAAGTGGCTATTAATGAGACACTTGGCTTGACATACAAAGCCACCTTCATCACGATCCGGAACTCCTGGAGCAAACGTCAAATCAGCTGCATTTTGCCACGCCACCCAGGCGAAATGCAGCTGATTTGACCATTAAAGTGCATTTATTAAAGAAAAGTTCAACTGAGACACACCTTTACTATAATGTCAAGCAAACAAATAATTATTAAGTGTTAATGTTTTTTAATTCTTGTTAAAGTCTTCCCGTGCACGCTCCCGCGGCTGCCATTTGGCAGCTAATCATATTTTGGCACAACACCGACCCACGTTTCCGGATTGTCAGCGGTGACGCATAATAGATGTGACTTAAGTGACGTATTTTTTCCCCCACTTTATTAGACATATTTGGACTGATGCGACGTTTATGGCGGCAACTGTATTTGGGGAAAAGAGCAAACCCTATTTGTGGGTCACAATAGACAGAAGGTTAATGCCTCACTGTGCAAAGCTACATGGGTTAAATATTGAATTTAATAGAAATAAAAGAAGTATTCTAAATGATACTAATGAGGTTTCAACACACAGCAGCTGTTGACAATTAAACAGTAAAAAAAAAATCTAATTTCCTTTCCCAAGCTGCACATTAGCATTTAGTTCCACTGTAACTTGCAGACGCCAATGAGCAAAGAGTAATATAACACATCATCTCACAAAACTACAAAAGCAGAGCATCATATCTCAGATTGCTTTTGTTTGTTCATCCAGCAGAAGATTTAAAAAAATAATGTAATTCACAGCGACAGTCCTCTGCATTTTTGGCATCGGTGGCATTCTGAGCCCTTTTTTTAATGCAAATTATGACTGAGGATTTAAAAGTGCTTGAGAAAAGCAGGATGAGTTCAACGCACATCACTGGATTGTTCCTCCGCCTGCTTCTGGCTGGTTCTTTCAAAAGAGTCTCTTCAAATTAAATGTGTTTTGGGCGACCTGCTGAGGCATCGTGGACTAGAAGCCAACTGGAGCGACACTCCGCCGGGGAGACTTCCACCCTGAAACCCAGCTAGTCGACTGACACTGAACGTAAACTTCTCAGGAAATGGAGGAAATGACTACAGCTGCACAAGCACCGATTTTAAGAAACTTTTTTCTCCTCCATTTTATTTTACTCCAAATTTTTATTTGTACATTATGTTATATAGATTTTATTTTCATGAAGTTTTATATATTTTTTTATTCTAATTGATTGTTCACACTTTTGATTGCAGATATTATAACATTTATGAATTCCCCCCAGAAAGCCATAAACAAACAATAGCATTCACGATTTAACCAAACAAGGTATGATACAAAGTGGACAAAACCTAAAACAATTTTTAGGAGCTGCATGAGGGTGGGAAAACTATTTTCCATCTGACCATGTTTATTCAGCCCTGTGAAGTCTGAGGCTCGAGGCTCTGCTACTGAATTTTTACAGACTTGAACAGTTATGGTTTATTTTAAAAAGTTCCTTGAAAAATCTCTCATTTCTAAAAATATGTCAGCAGAGCTTGGTTTGTTAAAGCTGTAGGAAAACAACCCAAGACATCTGAAACATGAAGTCTGAACACGCTGTTTTTTTTTTAAGAAGACAGAAGAATTAGTATTAATAAGAGCCAATAAAATGCTGGGAATTAAGAGCTTCAGTTATCGTAATTTCTGGACTATAAGCCACTACATTTTTCAAAGGCTTTGAACACCGCTGCTTATCCTAGGGGCGGCCGTGGCGTAGTGGTAATGGCAGTCGTCCCCCGATCCGAAAGTTGGTGGTTCGAGTCCCGGTTCCCACGCCATGTGTCGTTGTGTCCTTGGGCAAGACACTTAACCCTGAGTTGCTCCCGGTAGGTCTGGAAAAGCACCTTGCATGGTAGTCTGCCGCTACCGGTTTATGAATGTGTGTAGCATTCAATGTGTGTAGCACTTTGAGATTTTCAGTAATGAAAAGTGCGTTATAAATTGAATTCATTATTATTATTATTATTATCCAAAGCTGTGGCTAATTTATGGATTTTTTTTTTTTTTACAGGTTGATGAGCTTCTTGCCACCAAAAACATTTAGCCTCATCACACCCGGGCGCTCACAGAGCTGCCCAATAAACGTCTCTCTTGGAGGATGGGTCCTCTTGACTCAGTGAGAGTAACTGTATAAATAAATAAAAAAAAGTTTTTTTTTAATCTGAACAATGAAAATTTCAAACAGGTCACAGTGGGGAGAGGGTGGTTGTTGAAGTTAGCGATCAATGACTTCCTTTTAGGCTACTGTATTTTCTATTACCAGCCATGTTACCGGCACTGTTAAGAAAAATACTTACATATTTTCCGGCCCATAAGTCGCACCCTTTTGCCTTATTTGCATGCCCTGCAACTTATAGGGCGAAGCAACATATTTAGGGATTTTCCCCCATATTTTTAGACAAATCTTTGGCTGAGATATGACCGTTTCCATTCATTCTGACAAAAAAAAATGGAGCAGTACCACTTTCGGCCGCTAGGGTCCACCAACCGTTCCCAGCTCATGTGTCCGACAGAAGCCTCCTCTGCTCTGACTCACTCTGTTGCAGCACGGCCTCCTGCTCTCTGGAGGTATGAACTACTGTTAGCTCAATGTTTTACTGTTAGCAAAATAGCTCAAGAACCACAGGACAGATTTTGATGAAACTTACAGAAAGTAATCACTGGATGGACATTTACAACCTATTAGCTGTAGGAGAATTTTTGAGCTAAAATTCGATTTATTTATAATTTATTTTCGCAGCACGCGCGCAGTTTTGGAAGACCGTCAAAGCAAAACAATTTAAATCCAGCTGATTTGAACATTACGTTAATTTTTAAAGGAAAAGTTAAGCTCAGAAACACTTTTGCTATAATATCAGCAAACATACCCGTATATATTTTTATAAGGTGTATATCTTGTTAAATTTTAAAGAAATGAAGCGTTCCCACCAGTGCGGGTGCATGTAGCGAAACTAATTTTTAAATCCAGCTGATCGTGCATTTATTAAAGAAAAGTTCAGCTCAGAAACACTTTTGCTAATGTCAGCAAACAAATATTTTTTATGAGGTGAATATCTTGTTAAATTTTAAAGAAATGAAGCGTATCTGCTCGCTGCGCGTGCACGCTTCGCAGCCCCGACGTAGCGAAACTATTTTTTTAAATTCAGCTGATTTGACCGGTACGTGCATTTATTAATTAAAAGTTCAGCTCAGACACATCTTTACTATAATTTTCAGCAAACAAATAATTGTTTTTAAGTGTTAATCTTGTTAAAGTCCTACCGTGCACGCTCCTGTGGCCATTTCTGGGTTGTCACCGCTGACGCGTAACATACACGAGGCGTCAGCGGTGACGCATGTAGATGCGACTTATAGGGCGAAGCAACATATTTATGGATTTTTCCACTTTATTGGACATATTTGGACTGATGCGATTTATAGGGTGGTGAGACTTATCGGTCGGAAATACGGTACTGTATATGTTTGTGGATGTTACCGGTATGTATTTAATTAAAGTTTAAAAAATCTTTCTGTGAGAATATCTCCTTACAACAAGGACACCTGTGGCTTATAGACAAGTGTGGCCTATATAAGTACAAAATTATTTATTTATTTTTAATTTAGTGTGCGTGGCTTATACTTGGGTGTGCTCAATAGTCTGAAATTATGGTATTTCTTTAGAATTAACACCTTTATTTAATGTAATACATCACAGGCTTATCAAAATTTACAATGTGTAAATATAAGGCTTTAATTTTAGATTATAGGCGCAAGCAGCAGAGTTCCCTGTAAAACACGCTTTAATTTTCCTTTAAGTTATCCCAGAAGTATAAGTTAAATTTATAAGCTGAATCCAAATAAATTAGCTTTGACAGGTTTGAAAATACATGTTCTTAAAAGCATCAACACATAACATTGCTGCTCTCATCAAATGAATATTTAACCTTACACATGTAATGTCTTTGCAAACTCTCCATTTCCTCTTCCGACTGGAAATCAGCTGTGATCTGACCCAAACAGTTATAAACCAATATTACCATATTTAGCCAAAATCTTGGAAAAGCTGGTTCATACACAACTAATTCACTTTCTTGTTTCAAATCAGATCTGCAATCTGGATTTTGGTCTGGACATAGGTACATGTCAGGTAGCTTCAAGGTCTTTGACGACATTATTTTAGCATTACAGAGGAAGCAGTTCTTGCTAAAGTCTTTGACTCAATTGATCATAAGACTCATCCACTCCAGCTCACTGGCTTGTCCAACACCTGCTGTGACTGGTTTGCCAGCAATAACCTTGTCCAAAAGCTAAAAAATGAAAAAACCTTGTCTGACCCATACTCATTTTGAGGGTGTGCCTCAGGGTTCCATCATGGGCCCAACTTTATTCTTCATTTACATTAATGAGGTGGTTAAAGCTGCTGGGAAGTCCAAAACCTATTTTTATACCAATGCCACACTTATATGCACATGGCCTTTCTCTTCATTCTGCAGCAGTTACTCTCCAATTTAGCCTGTAGGTATTTCACAATCTCCATCTTTGTCTAAATGCCAGTAAGATCAAATGCATAATTTGTGATCAGAAAAATACTGTCTCAAGTCCCCCAAAGATAAACTGTGTTGGTGTTTCAGCTTCGGGTTTTGTTGAATCGTATAAATATCTTCGGATCCGGCAGGCCTTATTTCTGTCTTTTACTACTCATCTCAAGTCTCCAGCTACAAGTACTTGGGTGTGCACCTGAATGACAACCTCAGCTGGGGCAACAACACCACCAGCCTGATCAAGAAAACTCATCAGAGACTCTACTTCTCAAGCGACTGAGATGAGCTGGACTGGGAAGTTCAGTCCTCACCTCCTTCTACAGATGTGCAGTGTAGAGCATCCTGTGCTCCAGCATCAACATGTGGCATGGAGGCTGCACAGCTGCAGAAAGAAAAGCTCTGCAGAGAGTGGTGAAGGCTGCACAGAAGTCTGTTGGAGTCAGTCTACCCCCTATCACAGACATTTACACCTCCAGATGCAGGAAGAG
>JBBPBX010053821.1:0-23709 GCA_038048925.1 Garcialebias charrua
TGTATAGGTCGCAGGCCTTGAAAAAACCATAAAAAGGTGTGACCTATACACCGGAAAATACGGTACTAGTATTCACAAATTAGCAAAATAAATGACACGAAACTGTTAAAACTGGCAGTGGTTTGTCCATTTTGGTCAAAGCTTGAAAGAGCCACAGCAGAGGAACCAACGAGCCGCATGTGGCTCCAGAGCCACAGTGTCCTGTGCATCAAACGAACAACCCGACCGGAAAAGGAGCCAGACCCCCTCCTCCCAGTGCACGTCATCAGAGCGTCTTCAGTGGCTTCAGCAGGGTTGCCAGATCTCCAGACCGAAAGAAGCGATCAGCTCCTTCAAAACAAGCACAAACAAGCGACTCGCTCTTTCAAAAAAAGCCCCAAAAAAGCACCCCATCCCATTGTGTAAAAAAAGGCAGTTTTAAACAGTATAAACATATTTATTATGGCATTACATATAACAAGCAAAATTATACATTAAAGAACGTATTCAGTCTAAAAAATAAAAATACATTTTGCATTTTTCTCCCATCTGTGGTCGTGGTCAGATCCAGTCTTGAAGAGCACGCTCTTTCTCCCAATCTTTATTATATTTTTTTCCATATTTACCCCACTTAGAGCTCATATTAGCGTTGTCTTGTCTAGACATTTCACTAAATTCTTTAGTTTGTAGCAGGTCGCTTTTGTAAATGAGCCCTCGAGGCTCAATGAGATTTACCTGACTAAATAAAGGTTGAATGAATGAATGAATAGACAAAGAATAAATAACAATGTTGCATTCGCGTGTAGTCGGATGTCCCGTGAAGAAACACGGTTTTTAATTTTAAACTCACTTTGAAAGTAATTTTCATTAATTTATCATTTTGTTTGCTAAAAACTAACATAGTTGAATGATACAAGATATATATGTTGTGTCACTATATGCTGCTCATGCTGACTCATCATTAATTGCTCGCGCTTATATAGTTTTACCGGCTCTGACTGTCGCTTGCGCCAACTGCACCTGAACGTAACATCCGCCTTGACGTAACATACGTGGAAGGGGGGCGTGACAAACTACCTACCACTCGCATTACTGCTCGACTGAAAAACAAGCACAAATAAGCGACTCAATGTCCGCGAGAAGCCCAAAAAACCGCCACAAGCGGCTGATCAAATTTGAAAGCGACTCCAGGGAAAAACAAGCCCAATGCCGCTTGAAATAAGCGGACTTGGCAACTATGGGCTTCAGTGTGAACAGTGACAAGCGGCCAAAAGGGGGCGGCAGGAGCGTTTGGACACGTTCGGTGGGTACCCGGCATTAGTCTGAGCTGCTGTATTCAGCTCAGTCTTATAAATAGCACCCTCTCACAGTGGATCGACCAGTTGGCTGATGACAGCCTGAAACCAGCTGCTCACATGATCAAGGAGGACCATCAGCCTAACGATGGATCGTTAGCACCCTGATGGTTGTTTGCTATTCACAGAGGGCTGAGTGTTACTAGCAATAACAGCATTGTGACCCCAAAATTACACTACATACGGTCCGCTCCGCTCCGCAGGTCGCAGCTGAGCGTCTCAAACTCCAATTTCCACTTCCTCCGCTCCGCTCAGGTCCGCCTGCATGCGCCGCTCCTAGACGCATGCGCGGGATTTGCGGGATCGCGCGATAAATCAAGTGATAAATAAGTAAGTCAGAACAAAACAATTCATTCGGTGGAAGAAGGAGAACAACAGTAGAGACTGCTGCCTTGATCTTCTCTCGTAAATGAGCGACAGGACATGGTTTGAGCAACAGGAAGTGATGTATTACATTTCAGAATAAAATACTTTATTTATTTATTTATTTATTGTATTGCGTTTGTAGGCGTAGTCATAAATGATAGTTTGAAAGCATTTTTGTACAAATAAATCCGTATAGAGCTAGGCTCACCAGCGTCTCTACTTTCTCCGCAAGCTGAAAAGGGCTGGAGCTTCAACCCCCATCATGAGCACCTTCTACAGAGGTGCCATAGAAAGTGTCCTGACCAGCTGCATCACTGTGTGGTTTGGTGCATGTACTGCATCCTGCCGCAAGAGCCTCCAGCGCATTGTGAGAGCAGCTGAGAAGATCGTGGGCACCTCCTTGCCCTCACTGCAGGACTTACACAGCAAACGCCTCACTCGGAAAGCCCACTGCATGGCAGGTGATCCCACACACCCACTACACAGCTGCTTCAGACTGCTGCCATCAGGGAGGAGACTGAGGAGTCTCCAGGCTCGAACCAGCAGACTGAGAGACAGCTCTGTTCATCAGGCAGTCAGGATGCTAAACACTCTGCCTGCTCTGCCCCCCCTCCCATTTGAACTGCCTTAACACTAAAACTTTCTCACACATTACCACACAACACAAAGATTTTAACACTGGACTCTGTGTCATCAAACGGGTTATTCACTAAACTCTCGGTCATGTGCTCATACAGTTTGCACTACTTCTCATACTTGCACTAATGTTTGTATTACATCACTGCCTATAATCATAATACTGTTTACATTCTCTGTTTACATTTATTAATACTGTTTACTTTTATTACTACTGCTTACATGTAATTACTACTGTTTACATTTACACTACTCTAATATCTACACCACTGCTGATACATATACAGTGTGCTCTGAACGGTCTTATTTAGGGATGCCCAATGTGCCTTACTGCATATGCCACTTTTTGCCTCTATAACAACATCAACTACTACCTCATACATATACTGTGTACATTAACTCATACGCTGCTTTGCCACTTTGCAAATGTCAATGCTAGAAACCCTTAGTTTATTTTAGTTATACTTTTTATACTCTTTTTTTATACTAGTATGCAAAAACTCAGGCCAGTATTATGTTCATTAAATGTTTAATGTTTTAGTTTTAGAGTTGGTGTAAATTTTCATACTCTTATACCACTATGCAAAAAAAACTCAGGACAGTGTTAGTTTTACTATTTTATGCTTATGTCTATTATTATATGTTTCAGTGTTTCAATGTTTAGATGTTTACTGTTGCACCGAGGGACTGAGAGAAACGCAATTTCGGTCCTGTGTATGTCCTGTACAGTACATATTGCAGATCTGACAATAAAGTTGACTTTGACTTTGACTTTGATTAAGTCCGCCCGTGGTGATTTTATTTTGTAAATACGGAAGTTGTGCTCGTTCCTTTTCCTGTTGGTGCGACGTAGTAATCTTCAAAAGTTGACTCCGCACAGCTCCGGCGGCCGGCAGAAATAGAAAAATTTCTAATTTTGACGGACTTCCGTCCGCTCTCCGCAGCTCGCCGCCGCCGTGCGGAGCCAGTGTAAATTCTGTCATTGATTATAATGGGTGCGTATTTGCTACGGAGGTCGGACCGGAGCTGGGCGGAGCCGGAACACGTGTGGTGTAATTTTGGCGTAAGAGGGGGACAGTTGAACCCGGAGGCCTCCACCTCTGTTTAATTATGGATGGTTTCTTTTCACAAAGATGGCCTCCTTTACTACTCTCTCAAACCATTGCTCCTCTCTATCAAGGATGTGAACATCTTCATCCCTGAAAGAGTGGCCGCTGGCCTGGAGATGAGTGTAGATCGCGGAGTCCTGACCTGATGATGTTGATCTTCTGTGCTGGGCCATCCTTTTGGCCTGTGGCTGTTTGTTTCCCCGATATAAGACTGATCACAGCCCTCCTGACACTGAACAGCATACACAATATTACTCTGTTTGTGCCGGGGGACTGGATCTTTGGGATGAACCAGTCTTTGCCGTAATGTATTTTGGGGTTTAAAAGCCACTGGGACGTTGTGTTTAGAAAATAAACGTCTCAATGTCTCTGAAACTCCCGCAACATACGGAATGACCACTGGTCTGGGTTCCTTCTTTTCACCTGATGGCTGGCTGGAGTCCTGTTTGGGTTTCTTCTCTGCTTTCAGGAAGGCCCAGTTAGGATATCCACATTTCTCTAGAGCCTGTTTTGTGTGTGATTTCTCCTTCTGTCTGGCTCCTGAGTTAGTGGGGACGCTGTCTGCTCTGTGATACAGAGTCCTGATGACTCCTAACTTGTGCTCCAGCGGGTGATGGGAGTCAAACTGCAAATACTGGTCTGTGTGAGTGGGTTTGCGGTACACCTCAGTTTGCAAATTTCCTCTATCAGAAACTGATACCTCACAGTCCAAGAAAGCCAACCTGCCATTTTTTACATCTTCTCGTGTGAACTTGATATATTTATCCACAGAGTTGATGTGATCAGTGAAATGTTGGACTTCCTGAGATTTAATTTTAACCCAGGTGTCGTCAACATACCTGAACCAATGACTTGGTGGTCTCCCTGAAAAGGACGTCAAGGCTCTCTTTTCTACCTCCTCCATGTACAGGTTGGCAACAATAGGAGAAACTGGAGACCCCATAGCACACCCATGTTTCTGCCTATAATATTGCTCCCCATATGTGAAGTAGGTTGACTGCAGGCACAGTTTCAAGAGTTGACACAGTTGCTCTGTGGAAAGCGTGGTCCTGCTGTTCAGAGTGGTGTCTGATTTTAACCTTAAACAGACCACCTCTACTGCCTCATCAACAGGAATGCACGTAAAGAGTGATGTGACATCAAAAGAGACCATTGTTTCATCAGTCTCCATGATGACATCCCTCACCTTATCCACAAAGTCCATGGTGTTCTGTATGTGGTGTTCTGAGCTGCCAACTAAAGGGATGAGTACAGACGCCAGATATTTGGAAACATTGTAAGTGACCGAGTTAATCATGCTAACAATTGGTCTTAAAGGTACACCTTGTTTGTGGATTTTGGGTTAACCATACAGACTTGGCATGGCCTCCTTTGGGTACAGTCTGTACAGAATACGGTCAAATAGCCTTGTCCTGCTTCAAAAATTTCAGGCAATCTATCAACTTCTTCTTGTAACCACTTCCTGGATCTCTTTTCAGCGGTTCATAAGTGGCTAAGTCACTAAGGAATGACATAACTTTCTCATGGGGCCAAGATGGTGTAGAGGCAGGGCTGCCGACTTGGGACCCGAAGGACACAGGTTCAAACCCTGGCCCTGGCCACTACACACCTTGGGGTGTCCATGAGTGCACACCTATTTCCCCAGCTCCCCGGGCGCTTTCTATGGCTGCTCACTGCACCACCTGGTGGTGGTTGGGTTAAATGCAGAGACGAATTTCGTCTTGTATGGGAAACATACACAGACAACAAAAATGTGACATTTATTTATTTATTTAAAATCACTGTGCACCTTCCTTTGTCTGCTGGGAGAATTATGATGTTTTTGTCTTTGCTAAGAGTGGTGAGTGCATCCCTCTCTTCTCTACTGATGTTGGAAGGTGGTGGTTTGGCATTACTAAGACAGGCTGAAACTTTGACTCTGAGTTGTTCTGCTTCCAACTCTTTAATTTTGTTGTTACGGATGGCTGACTCAGTGGCTGTGATCATCTCCACCAGCGGAATTCTACTTGGTGCCACAGCAAAGTTTAGCCCCCTGGCAAGAATCTCTGTCTCCGGCTGGGTGAGCTGTCTGTCAGATAAATTCTTCACCCACTTTTCTGTCTCCCTGGCATGTAACTGTGTATCAGAGTGTTGTCTTCCACTGAATGTGTTGTTATTGGAATTGTGATGGTGTTGACGAGTTATCAGTAAGTTAAATTTGTTTTGTTGTCGAGTCTTGGACTTGACACGCTGTGCTAAGCGTGCCTGATCTGTACAGTCCATCACTTGCTGAAGTGTGGTCTGATCCACTGTGAGAGGGTGCTATTTATAAGACTGAGCTGAATACAGCAGCTCAGACTGAGGAAGTCTTTCGGACGAAAGACTAAACGTTTCTACAATTTTTTTGTTTTTTTGTTTTTTGAATGTCCAGAGGACCAGACTTAGCTTTTTTAGATTTTTCTACCTGGATTATTGAGCATGCATCAGGGTATTCTTCTTAGTTCATATCTTACATCTTATTACTGTTTTTCTTTTACGTTTTAATACTTTTGTTGGGTGTACAAAGTAAATGGGACCCTAGAACACAATTTCATTCCACCATGTACCACGTGGTATGTATGACAAATAAAGAACATTGAATCCTTGAATCTCTTGAATGCATAAACCACTTATTTAAACAAACATGCAAGATCATCCAAGTGACACCTCATAGGATCAGCAGTGGCCCGAATTAAAGACTACCACCGGTGCTGTTGACAAACAGGGTGTTGGCAGAAATTGTGCTACTACAGTACTTTGTATTAGTCGAAGATCACGACAAGGGAAACGTGTCAGGCGACAGAGGGAGAAGAGGAAAGTCAAGAATGTAGAACTGAGGATTGCAACTCTAAATTTGGGGACAATGACAGGCAAAGATAGAGAGCTGGCTGACATGATGCAGAGAAGGAAGGTAGATGTTTTATATGTCCAAGAGACCAAGAGGAAGGGCAGAAAGGCTTGCAGCACTGGAGCAGGGTTCAAACTGTTTTACCATGGTGTGGATGGAAAGAGAAATGAAGAAGGGGTGGTCCTGAAGGAGGAGTTGACAAAGAATGTAGTAGAAGTGAAAAGAGTGTCAGATAGGGTGATGTCTGATGTGTCTGAAGGTAGAAGAAGTCAGAGAGTTAGAGTCAGTTTCTTTATTTGTGATTCGCACCACATGTGGGACATGGTGGAACGAAATTGTATAAACAGGATCCCAGTTACATCCAACAATAAAATGTAAAAGAAAAACAGTAATATGATCTAAGATATGAACTAAGAAAAATGTTAACTAAAAATAAGCTAAGCACTTATAGCATATAAACAATTAATACTTCGGACAGCAGCATGAACATGAGGCTGTGTGAGCAGATGAGTACAAATGAATACAGCAACACAAAATAGATCAGTAGCGACATGATGTGATTTTTTTTTCACATCCTGGTTTCCTGGTTAGATATTCATGAGTCTAACATCCTCAGGGTAGAAGCTGTTTCTCAGTCTACTGGTTCTACACTTAATGCTCCTTAATGCTCCTCAACCTACTTCCTGAGGGGAGCAGGGCAAAAAGTGTGTGTGTTGGGTGAGTGGGGTCCTTCATGATGCAGGTGGCCCTCTTCATGCATCTGGAGGTGTAAATGTCTGTGATGGTGTGGAGGCTGATTCCAAAAGACTTCTGTGCAGCCTTCATCACTCTCTGCAGAGCTTTCCTTACTACAGCTTTGCAACCTCCATGCCACACGTTGATGCTGGAGCACAGGATGCGCTCCATTGCACACCTGTAGAAGGAGGTGAGGACTGAGCTTCTCGGACCAGCTCGACTCAGCTGCTTGAGGTAGTTGAATCTCTGATAAGCTTTCTTGATAAGGCTGGTGGTGTTGTTGCCCCAGCTGAGATTGTCATTCGGGTGCACACTCAAGTAGTAGTAGCTGAAGACCACTTCCACTGCAGATCCTCCTATGTTCATGGAGGGGTGTGGGGTAGGTGTGTTTGTTCCTTCTGAATTCCATGGCCATTCACATTGATGTGAAGGTTATTCGCCTTGCACCAGCTCTCCCAAGTGTTCCACCTCCTGCCTGTAGCTGGACTCATCGTTGTTTGTGATGCATCCCACCACCCCTGTATCATCTGCAAACTTTAAATATGACAGCCTGGATGTGTAGGTGCACAGTCATACATGAGCAGAGTGAACAGGAGAAGGCTCAGCACACAGCCCTGAGGGGAGCCAATGCTGAGGGTTATGGTAGAGGAAGAGAAGTTGTGGATCATCACTGACTTGTGTTTGTTAAGAAGTCTAATACCCAGTTGCAAATGGAGGAGCTTAGTCCTAGTGTGACTAATTTGTCCTCTATTGATCGATTCTCACGGTGTGTGTACTGATGAGGGTCCTCGTTGATGTTGATGGTTGTTTTGAAGTTGTGTCATGACCAGTTTTTCAAAGCATTTAGTGACTATCAGGGTGAGGGCTACTGGCCGTTAGTCATTCAGACCAGTCAATGTAGAGCTCTTTGGGACTGCGATGAGCTCCTCAGATAGAATCAAGGAATCAAGGAATCAAGGAATCAAGGAGTTTTATTAACATTGCATCAATTTCCACCGATTACAACGTAAGTATGTATTGCAGGCATCCAGAGAGAAATGAGTGCAAAAGCTGCAGCAAAACGAACACACGATATGTTTTATCAACACACGACATGTTTATTCAACACATTGATATGCTCTTAGCGCGGCCAGGCCCAATCTGTCTCCAGATGAAGGTCAAAAGCAGGAAAAACAGGCAGAAACACTGGGATTCACAGCATTGATATTAAAAAAAGATGAATCACATTTTGTCTTCAAGACACCGCGTGATTCAGTAAAAACCATATCAGAGCACATTTAGGTACAATAACAAAGGAAATACGGCAGGCAGGGAGATTGTGTCCATGATTAATTTCAGACAAACACAAAGTTCAGCAGGTGTGCAGCTGGGTGTTATCCGAAGCCTCACAGAAATCTCTGGGGAGGGGGAGGGGGGGGGCTCTTCAACTCCTCACTCTAGGAGAATGGATTCCCACAGCCCGCTTGTCAAGGACATGTGCAGAAGCCAGATAATGTTTCGTTTGTTATCCAAATAGACCACAGTGTTCTTTTCCACTGCCGCCTCCAAGTCTGTGGGTGCTGTTTCATGGCCGAAAGAAATCCAAATATGTGGTTCTGCTCTGCCCCGCTTTCATGAGCTTCCACCTGTCCCTTGATCGATCCTGGGTGGCTGCAAACAAGTCCCAAAACGGACAGCAGGTGCACGGTGGTCCACCACTGCACCAATCGTGCGATTGAGCTCATACAGCAGCTGGGATGAGGAGCCCACGACCCGGTTCAGAGAATTTTGCTGATCAGGCAGTCCCGACAGCGCTCTGATAGCCGCCGAAGCCTCCCTCAGCTTCCGATAACAAACAACTCCGGTTACGCCAAAAAACAGAGCAGTTGCTACCAATAATCCAATAATCCACAAATCCTCCACGTCTTCGACACTCAGAACGGACAGACACATGGGCTGCCACTGACCCCACGAGTCCAGCACGTATCCAGCCGCGTGTGTCAAGGACACACGCGGCTCCAGACACGGAAGAAACATGGAAAAATCCATTGAAGAAACAGCCCAATTGATTAATTCCATATTGGTTCGAGTGAGCGCTGAAGGGTCGCAGACGAGACGAAAAGCAAGCAGGGAGTAGGAAAAACTTAGGGAGGGAAGAGCAGAAAGATATGCGACCTGCCTTGCCGAGTGCCGGAAGAAGTAGAAGTCTTTCGGAGGAAAGACAAAATGTTTCTACATTTTTTTTTTTTTTTTTTAATGTCCAGAGGACCAGACTTAGCTTTTTTAGAGAAAGAGAAAGAAGAGTACTGGTAGATGTCAAAGAAATTGTGGACCAGGAAGTGGGAAAGATTAGTGATTAGTGAGGGTGAAGTTCAAGTTCAAGTATCTTTATTGTCATTTGCATCGCATGTGGTACATGAAATGGAAAGAAATTGTGTACTCAAGGTCCCAGTTACATCCAAAAATAGCAAAAATACTGAATAAAGTATAAAAAGAAACCGTATACAGTATAAGTATCTAAGATATACACTAAGATATATGCTGAACAAACGGTAGCAATACACTAAAAAATCTAAGATACCGTATGTCTGTAAAGCTCTGAAAAGAATGAAGGGGAAGGCAGCAGGACCTGATGACATGCCAGTTGAGGTTTGGAAATATCTTGGAGAGATAACAGTGAGGCTTTTGACTCAAACATTCAATGGCATATTTGAGGGTGAGAAAATGCCTTAGGAATGGAGAAGAAGTGTGCTGGTGCCCATTTTTAAAAACTAGGGTGATGTACAGAGTTGTAGCAACTATAGGGGAATTAAGTTGACAAGCCACATGATAAAGATCTGGGAGAGAGTTGTGGAAGCACCACATATGCCATATTTGCTTTGAGGATACTGATGGAGAAGTACAGAGAGGGTCAGAAAGAACTCCATTGTGTCTTTGTGGATTTAGATAAAGCATATGACAGCATGCCAAGGGAGGAGGTGTGGTATTGCATGAGGAAATCTGGAGTGGCAGAGAAGTATGTTAGGCTGGTACAGGACATGTATGAGGACATCAGCACATATATGAGGACAACAGGACAGTGGTGAGATGTGCTGTAGGAGTGACAGATAGCTTCAAGGTGGAGGTGGGAGTGCATCAAGGATTGGCTCTGAGCCCCTTCTTGTTTGCTCTGGTGATGGATCGACTAACAGATGAGCTCAGGCAGGAATCCCCGTAGACTATGATGTTTGCAGATGACATTGTGATCTGTGGTAAGAACAGGGAACATAACTTGGAGAGGTGGAGGTACTCACTTGAATGAAGAGGAATGAAAGTCATCCGTAGAAAGACAGAGTGCATGTGTGTGAATGAGAGGGAAGTTGGTGGAACTTTGAGGCTACAAGGAGCAGAGGTGACAAAGGTGCAGGACTTCAAGGACACTGTCCAGGAAAATGGGGAGTGTGGTAAAGAGGAGAAGAAGAGAGTCCAGGCAGGATGGAGTGGATGGAAAAAAGTTTGAGGAGTGATTTGTCACAAAAGGGTGTCAGCAAAGGTCAAAGGAAAAGTTTACAAGACAGTGGTGAGACCAGCTGTGGTGTATGGTCTGGAGACAGATACATGGTCAAAAGACAGAAGACAGAGACATTGACAAAAAGACTGGAGACAGAACTGGAAGTGGCAGAAATGAAGATGTTGAGGTTCTCCTTAGGAGTGACAAGGATACCATACCATACCATACCATACCATTTTATTTATAGAGCACTTAAAACAGCGACAAGGCCAACCAAAGTGCTGTACAAACAGACAAAAAACAGGCAACACATAAGCAACATATAAATTGAAGTAAAATCAGAATATAGACAAAAAACGTTGCAGATAATAAATATAACGACTAACCTGTGTGAAGCAAACAGGTTCAAACACAGATCATCTGGTGTTGAAAGCTACGGAATGGATGGATAAGATTAGGAATGAGATCATCAGAGGTACGACACAGTTTGAACAACTGGGAGATAAAGTTAGAGAGGCCAGACTGAGATGGTTTGGACAAGTCCAGAGGAGGTACAGTGATTTAAACATGTCCAGAGGAGGGACAGTGATTTAAACATGTCCAGAGGAGGAACAGTGGTTTGGACATGTCCAGAAGAGGGACAGTGGTTTGGACATGTCCAGAGGAGGGACAGTGGGTATATTGGTAGAAGAATGTTAGAAATGCAGCTGCCAGGAAAAAAGACAAAGAGGAGATAAATGGGTGTATTTAGAGCAGACATTGAGGTAGTTGGAGTGAGGACAGAGGATGCAGATGACAGAGAGAGCTGGAGGAGGATGACTTGCTGTGGAGACCCCTGAAGAGAGAACAACAGAAAAAAGAAGATGATGACAAGTCTTGGTCTCCCAGGACCTGGTAAAAAGGAGTTGGGAAATAAGTAAACTGTCCTTGGAAAGTTTTGACAGTTTTTATTTTCAATTAATTAGTCTTACATTGTAAGCACTTCAGCTTGAAAACACCATGAAGTTTTTTTTTTTTTTTTTACCAAGTATAGGCATTATCAGAGTGACAAGTTTTTTACAATATTCTGCATATTAATTGAAACTGACCAGAACTCCTTTATGTTCAGTATTACCGGTACTGTATAGCTTGAACCTTTAACCATTACACTTTATTGGGTTACCCTTGACATTTTTTTACTAAACTGTATTTGTGTCTCCTTAGCGGGCCTTCCTGCACCTCAAAACCTAATGGAGGTGCAGCTTCCAATCGTGGGAAACAGACAGTGTAACTGTAACTATGGAGTGGGCAAAATCACCGACAATATGATCTGCGCTGGGTTAACTGAGGGAAGGAAGGACTCCTGTCAGGTGATCACCCCTACATGTTAACATCAGATTTTATTCTCTGCAAAGATTCCTCCTCCTCACCTGATCTGAACTAGATGTTTCTGCTCTTAAAGGGGGATTCAGGTGGTCCAATGGTGAGCAAGCAGGGTGATCAATGGATTCAGTCAGGAATTGTCAGCTTTGGTAATGGATGTGCCCTGCCAAATTATCCAGGAGTCTACACCAGAGTATCCCAGTACCAAAACTGGATCGACACCCAGATTACCAGCAACCAGCCAGGCTTCCTTACTTTTACATCAAATGGGACCAACAGTGACCTCAGTGTTTCCTGTCCAGACTTTCCACCAATCACCACCCCCACAACCCCTACATCTACAATCACATCAGCTAGAACCCCAACTCTTATATCAACAACATCCACAACTTCTACAACAAACACAACCAAGACCACCAGCCCACCAACATTTCTTACAACAACCACACCTACAACAACCACACCTACAACAACCACACCTACAACAACCACACCTACAACAACCACATCAAAAGCAACAACAACAACAACCACATCTACAACAACCACACCTACGACAACCACATCAAAAGCAACAACAACAACAACAACCACACCTACAACAACCACACCTACGACAACCACATCAAAAGCAACAACAACAACAACAACCACACCTACAACAACCACATCAAAAGCAACAACAACCACACCTACAACAACAACAACAACCACACCTACAACAACCACACCTACAACAACCACATCAACAACAACAACAACAACAACAACAACAACTACCCTCCCACCAAGCACTAAGCCTTATCGTGAGTACCAATCATATTTAGATTGTGGAAAATATCAACTTTTGAGTGTATTTTGAGATCTTTGTTGATGTTGTGTGATATTTACACCTCCAATAATTAATATGAATATATTAATATAATATTGAGATTACAGGAACAGTTCTAAATTGGTTTAAGTCATATGTATTTGATAAATTCCAGTTTGTAAATGTCAATAATGAAACTTCATCATACACCAAAGTTAGTCATGGAGTTCCTCATGGTTCAGTGCTCGGACCAATACTCTTTACCTTGTATATGCGTCCATCAGGTAATGTTATTAAGCAACATGGGATACATTTTCATTGTGATGCTGATGATACTGTTATTTTTGTCCATGAAACCCAAAGAATCCAATCAGCTACTTAGACTACAAACATGTTTTAAAGACATAAAAACCTGGATGATCCTAAATTTTCTGCTTTTGAACACAGACAAGACTGAGGTTTTAGTTTTTGGACCTGAGCATCTTAGGAATAAAGTTTTCAGTCTTTTGCCCTCCTTGGATGGCATTAATCTGGCCTCCAGCTCTAATGTTAAAAATCTTGGTGTTATTTTTGATCAGGACATGACTTTTATCCCTCCACAATAAAAAAGTTACTAGAACTGCTTTCTTCCACCTGCATAATATCACTAAAATTAGAATCATCTAAAAATGATGCAGAAAAACTGGTTCATACATTTGTCACATCTAGACTGGACTATTGCAATGGTTGGTTATTTGGGTGTCCAAATACTTCTTTAAAACATCTTCATTTAATCCAAAATGCTGCTACCAGAGTCTTAACTGGAGTTAGTAGGAAAGATAATTTATTTCCAGCTTTAGATTCTCTCCATTTGCTCACTGTTAAATCCAGAATTGAATTAAAAATCTTACTTCTAACATACAGAGCTCTCAACAACCTAGCTCCATCTTATATTACATATCTTATTGTTCCATATTTTCCTAACAGAGCACTTCGCTCTCAGATTGCTGGTTTACTTGCAGTTCCTAGAGTTTCCAGAGGCAGAATGGGAGGAAGATCTTTCAGTTCTCAGGCTCCTCTCTTGTGGAACCAACTTACAGTTTCAGTCATGAGGCTGACACATTGTCCAGTTTTAAGACTGGGCTTAAGACTTTTCTTTTTGATAAATCCTATAGTTAGCATTAGCTTGGGCTTCCTGAGCTATCCCTTGGTTATGCTACTACAGTATAGTCTTAAACTACTGGAGGACAAATTGACCAAATTTCTTCACTATGCTGCTGTCTTCACTTGCTCTACCTTTTTGTATTTGTAATTATTTCTGTCTTAACATATTTTTGGTCTTTCCTCCTATAGACAGTACCTACATCTGGACCTGTCAAACTGTGTTTGTCTGTTTCTCCTTCCTGTTCCTCTCAAACCCCGCCAGTCAAAGCAGATGGCCGCTCGTCCTGAGCCTGGTTCTGCTGGAGGTTTCTTCCTGTTAAATAGAGTTCTATTTCATCCCTACTGACCGCCAGAGGCGGTGCTTAACAGCACTGGATATCGCTCTTGCGCATGCGCAGGTTGAGAATTTATACCAACATGTTCACGTGTGACCCCCGGGGATACCGGTGAGTCTATATAGGCACGTGACACCGGTAGCCCAGTCTCTTTTCATCTTCTCGCATGCAGGTTGCTTCAGTGGTAAGACTGTTAGCTTGTCGCTGTTAGCCTCGCGACTACGGTCGGAGCTGTGAGGATTTTCTCACCCTCCAGAGGCTGCGCGAGCTCTACCTTATCACAACTTTGACCTACGATTGGTGAGTTGTTTCTTTCTTGCTTTCATCGACGGGACGGTGGCGTGTTCGCTTCCGCGTCAATTTTTTCTGTGATGACACGGCGTTAAGCCAACCTCCGTGTTCGGCTTGCCTGTGTATCAGCCGTTTTCAGGCTTGCTTTTGGTATTGTCTGATTGCAGTTTTTAATTGCAACCGTTTTCAGGCTTGCTTTGACATTGTTTAATTCAGCAAGTTCAGGCTTACTTTTGGTATTGCTTGATTGCAGCTGTGTTTAGGCTACTTTTTCATATTGTTTAATTGCAACCGTTTTCAGGCTTGCTTTGACATTGTTTAATTCAGCCATTTCAGGCTTACTTTTGATATTGCTATTCCGGAATTCCTGGTGGCATTCTCTGCTTCATCGGTTCCCTGACCCGTTCACCCTTGACACTGTTGTGCAGCTGTGCTCGGCTTGCCTCATTCAGTTTGCTTCCGTCCTTCGGGCTATTCGGAAACTCCTGGGGCGTTCTCTGCCTGGTGGCGTTCTCTGCTTTACCGGTTCCCTGACCCGTTCACTTATTAGCTAGGGTCACGAGTGGCGATTCAGCTCGACCTGATCTTGGCATTGTCTGCTCGACCTGGTTCCTGTCCGGTTCGCTCGACTGGTGTCTAGCGTGACAATCTCAGCTCGACCTGACCCTGTCCTGTGAACGTGCAATGGTGGACGCACTGGTCTGAGGGATTTGTTTGTCCCCTCTCCGGTTGGGGGATGGGCATGATCTGTCTCCCGCTTGTTGGGACCAAGGAGGTGTCCTTGGCTGATTTTCAGGATGCTTTGAATCTGGCTTGCACATGTCGGCTGCCAGTTTATGTATCTTTTCCTGCTCTGTCGGAAGCGGAAGGTTCGATAGTTGGTGCTTGAGGACTGCACTCACTCGGTCGCGTCTGGCTGCTCCACGGAGCCAGCCTGATGCTTCCAACATTTTTCTTTCAGCGTCCTACTACTGGGACGTCCCTTCTGGTTCCCCATCTGTCCACTGCATGGAAGGGGTTCCTGCCTGTTGGACAGACCCTGCTGCCTTTTCACGGTTGACCTCTGATGGCAGGGCCTTTGCGACAATGCAGGATGCGACCAAGTTTGGCTTGGGTCATGCCCTCTGTTGAATCTACCATAGCATCCCTCATCCGGATGAGGTTCTGGGAGCCAATGCTAGGTGTCCTCGACCTCAGTGTCGTGTGACTGATGGTCTGCTTTGCGGTAATTCCTTGTCGTTTTATTACTGGTATCAGCTTCTCTAGAGGGCTTGGCGATTGATACGTCTACCCAATGTTTGATGGACGCATCTCTTCGTACGTTTGCACTTTTGTCAAGGGAAATTGGCCGTGCCCTGTCTCCCCTTGTCCAGGCACGACACCAGGTCTGGCTGGCGCAGGCTCCTCTTACCGAGGCCTGTAATAGGACCTTGTTGAGTTTTCCTGTGGTCCCTAGGGAGTTGTTGGCTCTGTTGCACCTTTGGCTCTGGAGCGGTCAGCTCAGGCTTCCCATACCAGGCAACGGCTGGGCGGCCTTCATCGCAGATGATTGCGACGCCATGTTGTGTGTGCCTTTGCGTCTTTTTTTGCGCACTTGTCCGGCACGTCTATGCCTTCTGTCGGGCAACCATAGCCTACTGCGGGACCTTCCTCTGGCTAGTGGGATGTTTCCGGGAGTCTGGCTCGCGTCACTTGTCAGCCTTGGCAGTCCACTCGGTGACCTTCCCACCCTCTTAGGGCAGGGGGACTCAGAACTGTTACGGAGCTGGCAATGGGACAATTTGCCCTGGACTAGCTAGGTCGTTGGACCGCTCTCGTTCCCGATCCATGGGTCGTGTCTGCACTGACTCGGGGTCGCACGCTACAGTTCCACTGTCACCCTCCCGTTCCTGGTGAAGTCTGTGTGACGGTGATTCACGTACGGGTGACGGTTCAGGCTCTGAACCGCGAGATGGACTCCTTGCTGGCCGTGGGCGCTATATTGCTTGTCGACCCACTGTAGGATCCGTTTTTTTTTTACTCAGGTGGCGGACTCTGCCCTGTTTAGACCTGAGGGGTCTCGACGTGTTTTTTTTACAGGCTATCCCTTCACATGCTGGGCATCAGGGATGGGCATGGGGCAATCTTCCCAGGCGACTGGTTCGCCTTGGTCGATTTGAAGGACGCCTACTTTCATGCTCTGTTCCCGCTTGTATTCACGCGGTGCGTGGCTGCGGCCCTGCGTCCCCTACAGGCCAAGGGACTGGTGGCCCGGCCTTACCTGGATTGTTGGGTCATCTGTGTGCCCACAGAAACTCAGGTAGCGGCGGACGCACACACATTGCTCCGTCGCGTAGACCTTTTAGGGCTTTGTGTGCACTGGCTGAAGACCGACTTGGTTCCGTCTCACGGGGTCGCGTTCCTTGGGGTCGCATTGGACTCCCTCACTATGACTGCTCGCCCATCGCCCTAATGTGTCGGGGGCATTCTACGAACGCTGCCCTCCTTTCTACCTGGCTGTGCACCCCCCCTTGTTGCTTACCTTACTTAGTTGGGTAAGCTGACTGCTGCTCATGTCACCCATCGGGGGCGACACGGTCAATGACATTGCTGAGGCTGACCCAGGTGCCCTTTCCCTGGGCTGTACCTTTTTTTTGACGGCCTGGGGGTGGCCCGCTTTACAGGGGTTGGAATGTGCTGGCCGATAATTCTGTCTCGGGAACGCCCTCCCCCGGGGGAGTGGAGGCCCCGCCTGGAGGTGGTGGCGGTCGTTTGGGAGACTTACGGCAAGGCGACCTTGGACCTGTTTGCGTCCCGGGAGACAATGCATTGCCCTGCTTGGTTCTCCGTGGCGGACGGTGCCTGTCCTCTGGGTCAGGACGCACTGGCTCACGACTGGCCGCGGGTCCTGCTTTATGCTTTTCCACCACTTCCCCTGATAGGCCCGACTCTCCTGAGAGTCCTTCAGTGGGGATGTCTGGTTCTTCTGGTAGCCCCCTTATGGCCGGGGAGGATCTGGTTTCCACTGCTGCACAGTCTCTGTTGCAGCTCTCTGATACCTCTTCCCTACAGGACAACCTCCTGTCACAGCTGGGGGGTCGGATCCTGCACTCCAATCCTGGTTGCTTCCGGCTCTGGTTTGGCCGCTACGAGGCCCGGCATCTCGTTCTCGGAGTTTGCCGGCGCAGTCGGGCATACAATGACTGCCGCCTGGGTCCCTTCCACACGGTTTCTGTGCGCTCATATGTGGGAGGCTTTTTGGTGTCATGTTGGACATGGAGATCCTGTTATTTTGACCTTCCTTCAGGCATTGCTCTCTCAGAGCCGGTCTCCGTCCACTTTGAGAGTTTATGTTATTACCATCTCTTGTTGGCGTACGGCTGTGAATTGAGTGACGATGGGCCGTCACAAGGACATTTCTGTGTTTCTAAGGGCGCCCGGCGCTTGCGCCCTCCCTTGCGCCCTCCCTTGCGCCCTGTCGTGCCTATGTGGGACCTCTCTCTCGTCCTCGCTGTGCTGCGTTCTCCCCCGTTTGAGCCGTTGGCGGCTGTGGGCCTTGAGTTCTTGTCTGGAAAGACTGCTTTTCTCCTTGCCAAGGCTTTGGCAAAGCGGGTGGGTGAACTGCACATGTCTGTTCACTAGTCTTGTTGCCGCTGGAACCCGGCTGGTTCTGGCGTTACTATCTGACCTGTGGGATTTCTTCCTATGGTGGCCTAGTCTGCGTGCCACTCTGTGCCCATTCAGCTTGCTTGCTTTGCTGCCGACGGGCCTGATGAGCCTCTCTGCCTGTTCGGGCTCTGGGCGCATATGTCAGTCTCACAGATTCTGTGCGACGGTCTGACAGTCTGTTTGTTTGCTACGCTAGGCCCCACTGAGGGCAGGCCCTTTCCAGGTAGCGTCTTCCACGTTGGATTGTGGATGTGGTGGGACAGGCGTCTGTTTACAGGGTCGCCAACCTCCTGCTGAGCGGTGCCATTCCACCAGGGGCATTGGTGCGCCATGGGCCGCTGTGTCTGGGTCTCTTTGGAGGCTATGTGTGCGCTGCAGCCTCCTGGTCATCCGAACACCTTTGCTAGGTTTTACAGGGTTAACCTGGCTGCCTTTCACCACTGGAGGGAATCCTGTCCCAGCGTTTATCTTTCCAGTGGGATGGGCACTTGTTGTTTGGTTGTTTGATTCCTCAGGACGCTGCTGGTATTGGTCATCCAAGGCTGTTAAGCACCGCCTCTGGCGGTCAGTAGGGATGAAATAGAACGAAAGTTACGACTGTAACTACAGTTCTATGAATCCCGGATGACCGCCAGAGAGTCAGATCCCTCGGAATCATCGTGTTTTCGCGAGAAGATTTAAAGGGACTGGGCTACTGGTGTCACGTGCCTATATAGACTCACCGGTATTCCCGGGGGTCACACGTGACCATGTTGGTATAAATTCTCGACCTGCACATGCGCAAGAGCGATTTCCAGTGCTGTTAAGCACCTCCTCTGGCGGTCATCCGGGATTCATAGAACTGTAGTTACAGTCGTAACTTTCGTTTTCCTTTCCACTGTCTCCTTTGTGCTTGCTCAGGATGGGAGACTGTGATAAAGTGAAAATTCAACACAATCTGCTGCTTCCTTAGATAGACAACTTTACTAATTGTCTTTTATAATGTATGTGAATGTTTTTGTACAGTGCACCGAGACAACTTCAATTGGGATTAGGAACTATAAAAATGAACTGGATTGAACTGAACTGAAATATGATTATTGCATGATTTATTTGTGAAATTAATTCAATTGCAATTCAGTTTATTTATATAGGGCTATATCACAACAACGTTGTCTCAGGGCACTTTAGAGGAACATTCACATACATCTTCTTCTTCTTTCGGCTTTTCCCTTTTCAGGGGTCGCCACAGCGAGTCATCCTCCTCCACCTCACTCTGTCTTCTGCATCCTCTGTCCTCACTCCAACTACATCCCTGTCCTCTCTAACTGCATCCATATATCTCCTCTTTTGCCTCCCTCTTTGTCGTTTTCCTGGCAGCTGCATTTCCAATATCCTTTTACCAATATACCCACTGTCCCTCCTCTGGACATGTCCAAACCATCTCAGTCTGGCCTCCCTAACTTTATCTCCCAGTTGTTCAACATGTGCTGTACCTCTGATGATCTCATTCCTGATCTTATCCATCCTTGTCACTCCTAAGGAGAACCTCAGCATCTTCATTTCTGCCACTTCCAGTTCTTTCTCCTGTCTTTTTGTCAATGACACTGTCTCCAGACCATACAACATAGCTGGTCTCACCACTGTCTTGTAAACTTTTCCTTTGACCTTTGCTGACACCTTTTTGTAACAAATCACTCCTGGGCAGCACGGTGGCACAACTGGTAGAGCTGCTGCCTCTCAGCGAGCAGGTCCCCGGTTCAAATCCCAGTCCGGGGGCCTTTCTGAGTGGAGTTTGCATGTTCTCTCCGTGCATGAATGGGTTTTCTCCTGGTGCTCCGGTTTCCTCCCACAGTCCAAAAACATGCATGTTAGGCTGATTGGTAACTCTAAATTGACCCTGGGTGTGAGTGAGACAGGTCC
This sequence comes from Garcialebias charrua, assembly GCA_038048925.1. Taxonomy (NCBI): domain Eukaryota; kingdom Metazoa; phylum Chordata; class Actinopteri; order Cyprinodontiformes; family Rivulidae; genus Garcialebias; species Garcialebias charrua. The sequence goes on from JBBPBX010053821.1 coordinate 20,008, forward strand.
CTCTTGTAAATGAGTCCCTATGGCTCAACGAGGCTAGCCTGTATAAATAAAGGTTGAATGAATGAATGAATGAAACTTTTCTCCATACACTCCATCCTGCCTGGACTCTCTTTTTCACCTCTTTACCACATTTCCCATTTTCCTGGACAGTGGACCCCAAGTACTTGAAGTCTTGCACCTTTGTGACCTCTGCTCCTTGTAGCCTCACTGTTCCACTGGCCTCCCTCTCATTCACACACGTGTATTCTGTCTTACTACGGCTAACTTTCATTCCTCTTCTTTCAAGAGCATACCTCCACCTCTCCAAGTTCTCTTCCACCTGTTCCCTGTTCTCACCACAGATCACAATGTCATCTGCAAACATCATAGTCCATGGGGATTCCTGCCTGACCTCATCTGTTAGTCGGTCCATCACCAGAGCAAACAAGAAGGGGCTCAGAGCCGATCCTTGATGCAATCCCACCTCCACCTTGAAGCTATCTGTCACTCCTACAGCACATCTCACCACTGTCCTGCTGTCCTTCATACATGTCCTGTACCAGTCTAACATACTTTTCTGCCACTCCAGATTTCCTCATGCAATACCACACCTCTTCTCTTGGCACCCTGTCATATGCTTTTTCTAAATCCACAAACACACAATGGAGTTCTTTCTGACCCTCTCTGTACTTCTCTATCAACATCCTCAAAGCAAAGATGGCATCTGTGGTGCTCTTTCTTGGCATGAAACCATACTGCTGCTCACAGATAGTCACCTCTTGTCTAAGTCTTGCTTCCACAACTCTCTCCCAGATCTTCATTGTGTGGCTCATCAACTTAATTCCCCTGTAGTTGCTACAACTCTGTACATCACCCTTGTTCTTAAAAATGGGAACCAGCACACTTCTTCTCCATTCTTCAGGCATTTTCTCACCCTCAAATATTCCATTAAATATTTGAGTCAAAAACCTCACTGCCATCTCTCCAAGACATTTCCAAACCTCCACTGGTATGTCATCAGGTCCTACTGCCTTCCCCTTCTTCATTCTTTTCAGAGCTTTCCGGACTTCACCCTCACTAATCTTTCCCACTTCCTGGTCCACAGTTTCTATTACCTCCACTCTTCTTTCTCTTTCATTCTCTTCATTCATTAGCTCCTCAAAGTAATCCTTCCATCTTCCCATCACACTCTCCTCACTTGTTAGAACATTCCCATTCCCATCTTTAATAAGCCTAACCTGCTGCACATCCTTTCCAGCCTGATCCCTCTGTCTTGCCAATCGGTACAAGTCCTTCTCGCCCTCTTTAGTGTCCAGTCTCCCATATAACTCATTGTACGCCCTCTGCTTTGCCTTAGCTACTTCCCTCTTTGCTCTATGTCCCATCTCCTTATATTCCTGTCTCCTCTCTTCAGTCCTCTCACAGTCATATTTCTTCTTGGCTAATCTCTTTCTTTGAATGGCGTCCTGCACTTCACTATTCCACCACCAGGTTTCCTTATCATTCCATTCTCTGTCCAGATGACACACCAAGTACCTTCCTACCTGTCTCTCTAATTACTGTTGCTGTAGTAGCCCAGTCACTTGGAAGCTCTTTCTTACCACCCAGAGCCTTTAACAGCTCGTCTCTGAATTTCTCACAACATTCTTCCTTCTTTAGCTTCCACCATTTGGTCTTCTTCTCTGATTTTACTCTTTTTCTCTTCTTCGCAACAACAGTCATTCTACACACAACCATCCGATGCTGTCTGGCCACGCTCTCCCCTGCTACAACCTTACAGTCTCCAATCTCTCTCAGGTTTCCTCTTCTACACAGAATGTAATCGACCTGTGTACTCCTTCCTCCACTCTTATAGGTCACTCTATGTTCCTCCCTCTTTTGGAAATAGGTATTGACTATAGCCATTTCCATTCTCTTGGCAAAATCCACCACCATCTGTCCTTCCTGGTTTCTTTCCTTGACACCAAACCTACCCATCACTTCCTCATCCCCTCTGTTTCCTTCACCAACATGTCCATTCAGGTCTGCTCCAATCACCACTCTTTCCTCCCTGGGAATACTCTCTATCACTTCATCCAAATCTTTCCAAAATTTATCTTTCTCCTCCCCATCACATCCAACCTGTGGAGCATAACCACTTACTATGTTTAGCATCAGACCTTCTACTTCTACCTTCAGACACATCACCCTATCTGACACTCTCTTCACCTCTTTTTTTAAATGGCTTTATAAATAAAGTATAATTGTTATTTTTATGTTTTAGTTCAATTTTTAGTGTATTTGCGATCGCTCCCAACGCGCAGCCGGCAAAAATTAAACGAGCAGACCCCCGGCGTAGGGACCGGTTGCGACGGGACCCTCTTCTGGCGCGATGGAGCGGAGCTTCAACTGTACAGCCTCGCTGCAGCCTCGCAGCAGCCTCGCAGCAGCGAGGACCTTCTCCTTACGGATTAATTTACGGGAGACACTTGGTGAACTTTGTGTTGTCTTGACTGGAACAGCGATAACTCCCAAAATCGCCGCGTGCAACGAGCGGAGCTGGCGAACACCGGAAGAGGAACAAGCTAACATTAGCATCGGATTCGGGTGGTCTCATGCTAAAAGGAGCAGCAAATTGCGGCGCGCTCAGACGGGTTTCGGTAAGTTATCTTAAGCTAGCACTAACAGTAAGTCAAATGAGTAATAAAAAAAGAGCTAATTTTAAAACAACACATTACAGATACTGGCTGTGCAGAGGGCGTAAACAGATCTTTGAAGGGCGTGGACTTCAGAACTCAGTATCAGAAACCGGTCGTTCAAAACGAAAGTTAAAAATGGCAGAATTAAAAAGGGTATAATTAATTATCTAAGAATTATTTTGTGTATTAAAATGAATTAATATTGTCAAGATAGCACACAGACATAACATAAAAATTTTAAAGACCTATATGTGGTCCCCTTTAAAAACTGCCTCTGTTTTCACAATATGGTGGGTTGCCAGTTGGGCTTGTTTTCATGGAGCTGGTTGCTTGTTTCTATCGCGAGAGCTGGCAACACTGATTATGACCTCAGCCAGCACATTTGACATACAGTATTGTAGTTCATGGCCTCCTAATTTAAAAACTAAACTAAACACAAAAAAAACTTGCAATGAATCATTATATTAACCAGAATGAACCCACCAGAATTCGGAGTGTTTCAGCATGGCAGTCCTCTCCTCCCTCTTGGGTAGAGGAATATTTCCTGTGTACAAGAATTTGAAAAAAAAGTGCTAATTAAAAGAAAGTGCTCCAAGTTTTTTCTAACAAGTTATCTGAGAATTTTCAAAACAGAACAGATAAATGCAATGAAGTTTCTGTTGTACCTGGTGGTGCAACAAAATATTCTTCAACTGTGTGTTTGGCAAGTTTAAGCAGCTCCTGAGCACAGTCGCCTTCCATCGCTGTGTCGTCCCTCAGATATAAAGCTCTGTGTGGATAAAACCCAATCACATCAGAAGAAAATATAAATATGGCGTTTTAATTTATAATGCTAACTTCTAGCGTTACTCAGAACTACCTGTCCTCCAGAACTGAATCCATCGGTTCAACTCCTGACGTGTCGACCACGAGAAGCTGATCCGCAAACCGGATGGCCTTTTCCAAACAGGCCAGGCCTTGTTTGGTGCGGAAATCAACCAAAGCCAGTCGCTCCAGCTTGTCCACCAGATCAGCAGGAACTACGGCAGGCTGTGAAATCAACACT
>JBBPBX010053822.1:0-20002 GCA_038048925.1 Garcialebias charrua
AGCTGATCCAGAACATCTACACACTGATATCCTTGAAGAAACCAGAACTGGTTCTAGTTGATCCAGGACATCTACACACTGAGATCCTTGAAGAAACCAGAACTGGTTCTAGTTGATCCAGGACATCTACACACTGAGATCCTTGAAGAAACCAGAACTGGTTCCAGATGATCCAGAACATCTACGCACTGGGATACTTGAAGAAACCAGAACTGGTTCTAGCTGATCCAGAACATCTACGCACTGAGATCCTTGAAGAAACCAGAACTGGTTCTAACTGACCCAGAACATCTAAGCACTGAAATCCTTGAAGAAACCAGAACTAGTTCTAGTTGATCCAGAATATATACAAACTGAGATCCTTGAAGAAACCAGAACTGGTTCTAGTTGATCCAGAACATCTACACACTGAGATCCTTGAAGAAACCAGAACTGGTTCTAGTTGATCCAGAACATCTACACACTGAGATCCTTGAAGAAACCAGAACTGGTTCTAGCTGATCCAGAACATCTACACACTGAGATCCTTGAAGAAACCAGAACTGGTTCTAGTTGATCCAGAACATCTACACACTGAGATCCTTGAAGAAACCAGAACTGGTTCTAGCTGATCCAGAACATCTACACACTGAGATCCTTGAAGAAACCAGAACTGGTTCCAGATGATCCAGAACATCTACGCACTGGGATACTTGAAGAAACCAGAACTGGTTCTAGCTGATCCAGAACATCTACGCACTGAGATCCTTGAAGAAACCAGAACTGGTTCTAACTGACCCAGAACATCTAAGCACTGAAATCCTTGAAGAAACCAGAACTAGTTCTAGTTGATCCAGAATATATACAAACTGAGATCCTTGAAGAAACCAGAACTGGTTCTAGTTGATCCAGAACATCTACACACTGAAATCCTTGAAGAAACCAGAACTGGTTCTAGTTGATCCAGAACATCTACACACTGAGATCCTTGAAGAAACCAGAACCGGTTCTAGTTGATCCAGAACATCTACGCACTGAGATACTTGAAGAAACCAGAACTGGTTCTAGTTGATCCAGAACATCTAAACACTGAGATACTTGAAGAAACCAGAACTGGATCTAGTTGATCCAGAACATCTACACACTGAGATCCTTAAAGAAACCAGAACTGGATCTATTTGATCCAGAACATCTACGTCTTGCTTTCTTTAAGCTCTCACCCTCAGGTAGGAGCTACAGATACATGAACGTGTCAAAAACACAGTTTTTAAGTTATGAATTGAAAAAGACAACTGCTGTAAACACTAAAGCTCCAGGGTGGACAGTTTAAACCCGTCCAGAACCAGACCTGCAGGTTGGACCCAACTGGACCCTCCAAACCTTCAACTTTCATGTGTTCATGTGAAAAAACAGGAGTTTGATTTCTTCATCAGAACAGTTCCAGTTTCAAACTGGGACCAGTTCTTCTTGTTCCTGAACTATCTGTAATATGTCAGCACCAACTCTTTACTGGACCAGAACCAAGAGGACCAGTAGCAGCTCATGGAGACCAACAATCAGGGAAGATGTGACACCATGTTGAAAAACCTCAAGTTGTTTTTTGTTTTGAGTCAGTTTGATTCAAGACGGAGCAATAAAAGCTGTGATGTTCACCATGAATCAGATAGAAAGTGATATTTTACTAACAGGAGCTGACTGTTATGTTTTCATGTCATGTGGTGAAAACTGCTGAGTCCATCCTGAAGGTTTCACTCTGGATCTTTAAACTTTCAGAGTCTCTGCAGCAGTTTGTGTGTTCAGAGCTTCTTCAGTGGTTTTCTTCAGGGATTCATGTGATGTGAAGAACAACATGTTTGTGTTTCAGAGGTCAGAACCTCAGACAGGGAGCAGAACCTCCAGGACCCAGCTGTCTGTCCGTGAAGAGTGACTACTCCAAAGGACGTCCTCCAGACTTCAGTGAAGGAGCTGGACCCTCAGACACAAAGTAAGAAAACTGTTTTTAACTGAGTCCTGTAAGTCCTCAAAGAACAAAGAAGAGAATTTCATGTTGGATTTCTTGTTGAAAACTGGTGAATTCCCAGTCTGCTTTGATGGGAAGTTTCTCCTCTGACTTTTAAAGCAGCAACATGAAGATGTGACATGAATGAGAGCGACTGCAGTGACTTGTTCAGCCTGACTCTGTGTGTTTGATGCTTTTTACTTTGTTCTTGTCTCCACTGTGGACTGTTCAACTTGACATGAGTCTCTGTAAAACCAAGGCTTTGTCTGCTTCATGATCACACTTGTGGTACTAACTGGAGTGACCTTTGACCTCTGGACTGAAACATGGAAACACTGCAGGCAGCTTCATCCAACGTATCCAGAGCACAAGGGAAGTTCTCCTACAGAGCGAGGCCAAAACCTTCAGTTTGAAGATTAGAACGAGTCATCAACGTCTCCGTCCTCACACAGAATCTCCACAGAAACATGGAAAGAAAGGAGGGAAGAGACAGAGGTGAAGAAAGTGACAACACAACTTCCTGTTTGTTGTTTGTTCATCAGCTCCATGTTTTACTGAGCGTCTGTGAGAGGCTATGAACATTTCACATTGTTTGCTGCTTCAGTAGAACAGCAGCTCAGAAGAACTCACTGAGGAACATAGTGACCACTGGCAGGAAGCTGCTGCTCTCAGTCTGAATCATCTAGAACATCTACACACCGAGATCCTTGAAGAAACCAGAACTGGTTCTAGATGATCCAGAACTTTTACGCACTGAGATCCTTCAAGAAACCAGAACTGGTTCTAGCTGATCTAGAACATCTACACACTGAAATCCTTGAAGAAACCAGAACTGGTTCTAATTGATCCAGAATATCTACACACTGAAGTCCTTGAAGAAACCAGAACTGGTTCTAGCTGACCCAGAACATCTAAGCACTGAAATCCTTGAAGAAACCAGAACTGGTTCTAATTGATCCAGAACATCTACACACTGAAGTCCTTGAAGAAACCAGAACTGGTTCTAGTTGATACAGAACATCTACACACTGGTTCTAACTGATCCAGAACATCTACACACTGAGATCCTTGAAGAAACCAGGACCGTTCTAACTGATCCAGAACATCTACACACTGAGATCCGTGAAGAAACCAGAACTGGTTCTAACTGATCCAGAACATCTACACACTGAGATCCTTGAAGAAACCAGAACTGGTTCTAGCAGATCCAGAACATCTACGCAGTTAGATCCTTGAAGAAACCAGAACTGGTTCTAGATGATCCAGAACATCTACACACTGAGATCCTTGAAGAAACCAGAAATGGTTCTAACTGATCCAGAACATCTACACACTGAGATCCTTAAAGAAACCAGAACTAGTTCTAACTGATCCAGAACATCTACACACTGAAATCCTTGAAGAAACCAGAACTAGTTCTAACTGATCCAGAACATCTACACAATTAGATCCTTGAAGAAACCAGAACTGGTTCTAGTTGATCCAGAACATCTAGACACTGAGATCCTTGAAGAAACCCGAACTGGTTCTAGCTGATCCAGAACATCTATGCACTGAAATCCTTGAAGAAACCAGAACTAGTTCTGACTGATCCAGAACATCTACACACTGATATCCTTGAAGAAACCAGAACTGGTTCTAGTTGATCCAGGACATCTACACACTGAGATCCTTGAAGAAACCAGAACTGGTTCTAGCTGATCCAGAACTTCTACACACTGAGATCCTTGAAGAAACCAGAACTGGTTCCAGATGATCCAGAACATCTACGCACTGGGATACTTGAAGAAACCAGAACTGGTTCTAGCTGATCCAGAACATCTACGCACTGAGATCCTTGAAGAAACCAGAACTGGTTCTAACTGACCCAGAACATCTAAGCACTGAAATCCTTGAAGAAACCAGAACTAGTTCTAGTTGATCCAGAATATATACAAACTGAGATCCTTGAAGAAACCAGAACTGGTTCTAGTTGATCCAGAACATCTACACACGGAGATCCTTAAAGAAACCAGAACTGGTTCTAGCTGATCCAGAACATCTACACACTGAGATCCTTGAAGAAACCAGAACTGGTTCTAGCTGATCCAGAACATCTACACACTGAGATCCTTGAAGAAACCAGAACTGGTTCTAGTTGATCCAGAACATCTACACACTGAGATCCTTGAAGAAACCAGAACTGGTTCTAGCTGATCCAGAACATCTACACACTGAGATCCTTGAAGAAACCAGAACTGGTTCCAGATGATCCAGAACATCTACGCACTGGGATACTTGAAGAAACCAGAACTGGTTCTAGCTGATCCAGAACATCTACGCACTGAGATCCTTGAAGAAACCAGAACTGGTTCTAACTGACCCAGAACATCTAAGCACTGAAATCCTTGAAGAAACCAGAACTAGTTCTAGTTGATCCAGAATATATACAAACTGAGATCCTTGAAGAAACCAGAACTGGTTCTAGTTGATCCAGAACATCTACACACTGAAATCCTTGAAGAAACCAGAACTGGTTCTAGTTGATCCAGAACATCTACACACTGAGATCCTTGAAGAAACCAGAACCGGTTCTAGTTGATCCAGAACATCTACGCACTGAGATACTTGAAGAAACCAGAACTGGTTCTAGTTGATCCAGAACATCTAAACACTGAGATACTTGAAGAAACCAGAACTGGATCTAGTTGATCCAGAACATCTACACACTGAGATCCTTAAAGAAACCAGAACTGGATCTATTTGATCCAGAACATCTACGTCTTGCTTTCTTTAAGCTCTCACCCTCAGGTAGGAGCTACAGATACATGAACGTGTCAAAAACACAGTTTTTAAGTTATGAATTGAAAAAGACAACTGCTGTAAAACAATAAAGCTCCAGGGTGGACAGTTTAAACCCGTCCAGAACCAGACCTGCAGGTTGGACCCAACTGGACCCTCCAAACCTTCAACTTTCATGTGTTCATGTGAAAAAACAGGAGTTTGATTTCTTCATCAGAACAGTTCCAGTTTCAAACTGGGACCAGTTCTTCTTGTTCCTGAACTATCTGTAATATGTCAGCACCAACTCTTTACTGGACCAGAACCAAGAGGACCAGTAGCAGCTCATGGAGACCAACAATCAGGGAAGATGTGACACCATGTTGAAAAACCTCAAGTTGTTTTTTGTTTTGAGTCAGTTTGATTCAAGACGGAGCAATAAAAGCTGTGATGTTCACCATGAATCAGATAGAAAGTGATATTTTACTAACAGGAGCTGACTGTTATGTTTTCATGTCATGTGGTGAAAACTGCTGAGTCCATCCTGAAGGTTTCACTCTGGATCTTTAAACTTTCAGAGTCTCTGCAGCAGTTTGTGTGTTCAGAGCTTCTTCAGTGGTTTTCTTCAGGGATTCATGTGATGTGAAGAACAACATGTTTGTGTTTCAGAGGTCAGAACCTCAGACAGGGAGCAGAACCTCCAGGACCCAGCTGTCTGTCCGTGAAGAGTGACTACTCCAAAGGACGTCCTCCAGACTTCAGTGAAGGAGCTGGACCCTCAGACACAAAGTAAGAAAACTGTTTTTAACTGAGTCCTGTAAGTCCTCAAAGAACAAAGAAGAGAATTTCATGTTGGATTTCTTGTTGAAAACTGGTGAATTCCCAGTCTGCTTTGATGGGAAGTTTCTCCTCTGACTTTTAAAGCAGCAACATGAAGATGTGACATGAATGAGAGCGACTGCAGTGACTTGTTCAGCCTGACTCTGTGTGTTTGATGCTTTTTACTTTGTTCTTGTCTCCACTGTGGACTGTTCAACTTGACATGAGTCTCTGTAAAACCAAGGCTTTGTCTGCTTCATGATCACACTTGTGGTACTAACTGGAGTGACCTTTGACCTCTGGACTGAAACATGGAAACACTGCAGGCAGCTTCATCCAACGTATCCAGAGCACAAGGGAAGTTCTCCTACAGAGCGAGGCCAAAACCTTCAGTTTGAAGATTAGAACGAGTCATCAACGTCTCCGTCCTCACACAGAATCTCCACAGAAACATGGAAAGAAAGGAGGGAAGAGACAGAGGTGAAGAAAGTGACAACACAACTTCCTGTTTGTTGTTTGTTCATCAGCTCCATGTTTTACTGAGCGTCTGTGAGAGGCTATGAACATTTCACATTGTTTGCTGCTTCAGTAGAACAGCAGCTCAGAAGAACTCACTGAGGAACATAGTGACCACTGGCAGGAAGCTGCTGCTCTCAGTCTGAATCATCTAGAACATCTACACACCGAGATCCTTGAAGAAACCAGAACTGGTTCTAGATGATCCAGAACTTTTACGCACTGAGATCCTTCAAGAAACCAGAACTGGTTCTAGCTGATCTAGAACATCTACACACTGAAATCCTTGAAGAAACCAGAACTGGTTCTAATTGATCCAGAATATCTACACACTGAAGTCCTTGAAGAAACCAGAACTGGTTCTAGCTGACCCAGAACATCTAAGCACTGAAATCCTTGAAGAAACCAGAACTGGTTCTAATTGATCCAGAACATCTACACACTGAAGTCCTTGAAGAAACCAGAACTGGTTCTAGTTGATACAGAACATCTACACACTGGTTCTAACTGATCCAGAACATCTACACACTGAGATCCTTGAAGAAACCAGGACCGTTCTAACTGATCCAGAACATCTACACACTGAGATCCGTGAAGAAACCAGAACTGGTTCTAACTGATCCAGAACATCTACACACTGAGATCCTTGAAGAAACCAGAACTGGTTCTAGCAGATCCAGAACATCTACGCAGTTAGATCCTTGAAGAAACCAGAACTGGTTCTAGATGATCCAGAACATCTACACACTGAGATCCTTGAAGAAACCAGAAATGGTTCTAACTGATCCAGAACTTCTACACACTTAAATCCTTAAAGAAACCAGAACTAGTTCTAACTGATCCAGAACATCTACACACTGAAATCCTTGAAGAAACCAGAACTAGTTCTAACTGATCCAGAACATCTACACAATTAGATCCTTGAAGAAACCAGAACTGGTTCTAGTTGATCCAGAACATCTAGACACTGAGATCCTTGAAGAAACCCGAACTGGTTCTAGCTGATCCAGAACATCTATGCACTGAAATCCTTGAAGAAACCAGAACTAGTTCTGACTGATCCAGAACATCTACACACTGATATCCTTGAAGAAACCAGAACTGGTTCTAGTTGATCCAGGACATCTACACACTGAGATCCTTGAAGAAACCAGAACTGGTTCTAGCTGATCCAGAACTTCTACACACTGAGATCCTTGAAGAAACCAGAACTGGTTCCAGATGATCCAGAACATCTACGCACTGGGATACTTGAAGAAACCAGAACTGGTTCTAGCTGATCCAGAACATCTACGCACTGAGATCCTTGAAGAAACCAGAACTGGTTCTAACTGACCCAGAACATCTAAGCACTGAAATCCTTGAAGAAACCAGAACTAGTTCTAGTTGATCCAGAATATATACAAACTGAGATCCTTGAAGAAACCAGAACTGGTTCTAGTTGATCCAGAACATTTACACACGGAGATCCTTAAGGAAACCAGAACTGGTTCTAGCTGATCCAGAACATCTACGCACTGAAATCCTTGAAGAAACCAGAACTAGTTCTGACTGATCCAGAACATCTACACACTGATATCCTTGAAGAAACCAGAACTGGTTCTAGTTGATCCAGGACATCTACACACTGAGATCCTTGAAGAAACCAGAACTGGTTCTAGCTGATCCAGAACTTCTACACACTGAGATCCTTGAAGAAACCAGAACTGGTTCCAGATGATCCAGAACATCTACGCACTGGGATACTTGAAGAAACCAGAACTGGTTCTAGCTGATCCAGAACATCTACGCACTGAGATCCTTGAAGAAACCAGAACTGGTTCTAACTGACCCAGAACATCTAAGCACTGAAATCCTTGAAGAAACCAGAACTAGTTCTAGTTGATCCAGAATATATACAAACTGAGATCCTTGAAGAAACCAGAACTGGTTCTAGTTGATCCAGAACATTTACACACGGAGATCCTTAAGGAAACCAGAACTGGTTCTAGCTGATCCAGAACATCTACGCACTGAAATCCTTGAAGAAACCAGAACTAGTTCTAGTTGATCCAGAATATCTACAAACTGAGATCCTTGAAGAAACCAGAACTGGTTCTAGCTGATCTGGAACATGTACACACTGAGATCCTTGAAGAAACCAGGACTGGTTCTAGTTGATCCAGAACATCTACACACGGAGATCCTTGAGGAAACCAGAACTGGTTCTAGTTGATCCTGGACATCTACACACTGAGATCCTTGAAGAAACCAGAACTGGTTCTAGTTGATCCAGAACATCTAAACACTGAGATCCTTGAAGAAACCAGAACTGGTTCTAGTTGATCCAGAACATCTAAACACTGAGATACTTGAAGAAACCAGAACTGGTTCTAGTTGATTCAGAACATCTACACACCGAGATCCTTGAAGAAACCAGAACTGGTTCTAGATGATCCAGAACTTTTACGCACTGAGATCCTTCAAGAAACCAGAACTGGTTCTAGCTGATCTAGAACATCTACACACTGAGATCCTTGAAGAAACCAGAACTGGTTCTAGTTGATCCAGAACATCTACACACTGAGATCCTTGAAGAAACCAGAACTGGTTCTAGTTGATCCAGAACATCTACACACTGAGATCCTTGAAGAAACCAGAACTGGTTCTAGCTGATCCAGAACATCTACACACTGAGATCCTTGAAGAAACCAGAACTGGTTCTAGCTGATCCAGAACATCTACACACTGAGATCCTTGAAGAAACCAGAACTGGTTCTAGTTGATCCAGAACATCTACACACTGAGATCCTTGAAGAAACCAGAACTGGTTCTAGTTGATCCAGAACATCTACACACTGAGATCCTTGAAGAAACCAGAACTGGTTCTAGCTGATCCAGAACATCTACACACTGAGATCCTTGAAGAAACCAGAACTGGTTCTAGCTGATCCAGAACATCTACACACTGAGATCCTTGAAGAAACCAGAACTGGTTCTAGTTGATCCAGAACATCTACACACTGAGATCCTTGAAGAAACCAGAACTGGTTCTAGCTGATCCAGAACATCTACACACTGAGATCCTTGAAGAAACCAGAACTGGTTCTAGCTGATCCAGAACATCTACACACTGAGATCCTTGAAGAAACCAGAACTGGTTCTAGCTGATCCAGAACATCTACACACTGAGATCCTTGAAGAAACCAGAACTGGTTCTAGCTGATCCAGAACATCTACACACTGAGATCCTTGAAGAAACCAGAACTGGTTCTAGCTGATCCAGAACATCTACACACTGAGATCCTTGAAGAAACCAGAACTGGTTCTAGTTGATCCAGAACATCTACACACTGAGATCCTTGAAGAAACCAGAACTGGTTCTAGATGATCCAGAACATCTACACACTGAGATCCTTGAAGAAACCAGAACTGGTTCTAGCTGATCTAGAACATCTACACACTGAAATCCTTGAAGAAACCAGAACTGGTTCTAATTGATCCACAACATCTACACACCGAAATCCTTGAAGAAACCAGAACTGGTTCTAGATGATCAAGAACATCAAAACACCGAAATCCTTGAAGAAACCAGAACTGGTTCTAGCTGATCCAGAACATCTACACACTGAGATACTTGAAGAAACCAGAACTGGTTATAGCTGATCCAGAACAACTACACACTGAAATCCTTGAAGAAACCAGAACTGGTTCTAGCTGATCCAGAACATCTACACACTGAGATCCTTGAAGAAACCAGAACTGGTTCTAGCTGATCCAGAACATCTACACACTGAGATCCTTGAAGAAACCAGAACTGGTTCTAGCTGATCCAGAACATCTACACACGGAGATCCTTGAAGAAACCAGAACTGGTTCTAGTTGATCCAGAACATCTACACACTGAGATCCTTGAAGAAACCAGAACTGGTTCTAACTGATCCAGAACATCTAAACACTGAGATCCTTGAAGAAACCAGAACTGGTTCTAGCTGATCCAGAACATCTAAACACTGAGATACTTGAAGAAACCAGAACTGGTTCTAGCTGATCCAGAACATCTACACACCGAGATCCTTGAAGAAACCAGAACTGGTTCTAGATGATCCAGAACATCTACACACTGAGATCCTTCAAGAAACCAGAACTGGTTCTAGCTGATCCAGAACATCTACACACTGAAATCCTTGAAGAAACCAGAACTGGTTCTAACTGATCCAGAACATCTACACACTGAGATCCTTGAAGAAACCAGAACTGGTTCTAACTGATCCAGAACATCTACACACTGAGATCCTTGAAGAAACCAGAACTGGTTCTAACTGATCCAGAACATCTACACACTGAGATCCTTGAAGAAACCAGAACTGGTTCTAACTGATCCAGAACATCTACACACTGAGATCCTTGAAGAAACCAGAACTGGTTCTAACTGATCCAGAACATCTACACACTGAGATCCTTGAAGAAACCAGAACTGGTTCTAGATGATCCAGAACATCTACACACTGAGATCCTTGAAGAAACCAGAACTGGTTCTAGCTGATCCAGAACATCTACACACTGAGATCCTTGAAGAAACCAGAACTGGTTCTAGCTGATCCAGAACATCTACACACTGAGATCCTTGAAGAAACCAGAACTGGTTCTAGTTGATCCAGAACATCTACACACTGAGATCCTTGAAGAAACCAGAACTGGTTCTAGTTGATCCAGAACATCTACACACTGAGATCCTTGAAGAAACCAGAACTGGTTCTAGCTGATCCAGAACATCTACACACTGAGATCCTTGAAGAAACCAGAACTGGTTCTAGCTGATCCAGAACATCTACACACTGAGATCCTTGAAGAAACCAGAACTGGTTCTAGCTGATCCAGAACATCTACACACTGAGATCCTTGAAGAAACCAGAACTGGTTCTAGCTGATCCAGAACATCTACACACTGAGATCCTTGAAGAAACCAGAACTGGTTCTAGCTGATCCAGAACATCTACACACTGAGATCCTTGAAGAAACCAGAACTGGTTCTAGTTGATCCAGAACATCTACACACTGAGATCCTTGAAGAAACCAGAACTGGTTCTAGTTGATCCAGAACATCTACACACTGAGATCCTTGAAGAAACCAGAACTGGTTCTAGTTGATCCAGAACATCTAAACACTGAGATACTTGAAGAAACCAGAACTGGATCTAGTTGATCCAGAACATCTACACACTGAGATCCTTAAAGAAACCAGAACTGGATCTATTTGATCCAGAACATCTACGTCTTGCTTTCTTTAAGCTCTCACCCTCAGGTAGGAGCTACAGATACATGAACGTGTCAAAAACACAGTTTTTAAGTTATGAATTGAAAAAGACAACTGCTGTAAACACTAAAGCTCCAGGGTGGACAGTTTAAACCCGTCCAGAACCAGACCTGCAGGTTGGACCCAACTGGACCCTCCAAACCTTCAACTTTCATGTGTTCATGTGAAAAAACAGGAGTTTGATTTCTTCATCAGAACAGTTCCAGTTTCAAACTGGGACCAGTTCTTCTTGTTCCTGAACTATCTGTAATATGTCAGCACCAACTCTTTACTGGACCAGAACCAAGAGGACCAGTAGGAGCTCATGGAGACCAACAATCAGGGAAGATGTGACACCATGTTGAAAAACCTCAAGTTGTTTTTTGTTTTGAGTCAGTTTGATTCAAGACGGAGCAATAAAAGCTGTGATGTTCACCATGAATCAGATAGAAAGTGATATTTTACTAACAGGAGCTGACTGTCATGTTTTCATGTCATGTGGTGAAAACTGCTGAGTCCATCCTGAAGGTTTCACTCTGGATCTTTAAACTTTCAGAGTCTCTGCAGCAGTTTGTGTGTTCAGAGCTTCTTCAGTGGTTTTCTTCAGGGATTCATGTGATGTGAAGAACAACATGTTTGTGTTTCAGAGGTCAGAACCTCAGACAGGGAGCAGAACCTCCAGGACCCAGCTGTCTGTCCGTGAAGAGTGACTACTCCAAAGGACGTCCTCCAGACTTCAGTGAAGGAGCTGGACCCTCAGACACAAAGTAAGAAAACTGTTGTTGATTTAGACTGAATCTTCTTGTATTTAATAGTTTAGTTGAAGAACCTGCAGCAATAATTCAGAGCACAGCCTGAAAGTCAGTGAGGTTCTGGTTCCTGTCTCTGATGGTTCAGGTGGTTCTAGTGGATGGATGTGAACAACAGTTTTCTCCTCATCCTGGAGTCAGAGTGAAGCAGCAGACAGATGTTAGAACTGATCTGATCAACACTTCCTGTTGTTCCACTTCTTCATCAGTAAATGTCTTCACAGAGAGAGGAAGAGGAGTGGAGTTTGTGAGGAGGAGCAGGACGTCCTGAAGGATCCAGTCTCTACCAGCTGTGGACACCGGTTCTGCAGACGCTGCATCACTTCAGACTGGGACCAGTCTGCTTCACCAGGACCCTCCTCCTGTCCCCAGTGTGGACAAAGACCCAGAAGTGGACTGCAGACAGCCAGTCAGAGCAGCTGTGTCCAAGGTAAGACATTTGTGTCCACCTGTTGTCTTCATCCAGACACATTGTTGTGTGGGACAGATGAAGATCTAAGATGATTAGAAAGATCCTTCAGATTGAAGAACCAATCAGAACGTTGGAGTTTCTGCTGCAGCATTCACATCTGCTCTGTGTCACATTTTTCACCAGATGTTGGTCTGCAGCAGGTCTTAAAGGAACATCAGGTCAGTCTGAGGAGGAGATGTGAACATGTGACTGAAGGAATTGATGAAACAGGAAGTAGAACCCTCCTCAACAGCATCTACACTGAGCTCTACATCACAGAGGGACAGAGTGAAGAGGTTAACAGCCAACATGAGGTGAGGCAGCTGGAGACAGCATCTAAAAGGAGCCTCCATGAGACTCCAATCAGGTGCCAGGACATTTTTAAAGCCTTACCTGACCAACATGGATCCATCAGAGTGGTCCTGACCAACGGCGTCGCTGGCGTTGGAAAAACCTTCTTGGTGCAAAAGTTCACTCTGGACTGGGCCGAGGGCTTGGAGAACCAAGATGTGAGTGTGGTGGTTCTGCTCTCGTTCAGGGAGCTGAACCTGGTCAGAGATGAGCAGCACAGTCTTCTCACGCTGCTCCATGTTTTCCATCCAACATTACAGAAGGTCCCAGCAGAGAAGCTGGCTGTCTGGAAACTTCTCTTCATCTTTGACGGCCTGGATGAAAGCAGACTCCACCTGGACTTCACCAACAGTCAGCTGCTTTCTGACGTCACCCAGAAGTCCTCGCTCAACGTGCTGCTGACAAACCTCATCAAGGGGAACCTGCTGCCCTCGGCTCTGGTCTGGATCACTTCCAGACCTGCAGCAGCCAATCAGATCCCTCCTTCATGTGTGGACAGGCTAACAGAAGTACGATCTGCTCGCCTCGATGTCCTAGATAGCAGCTCTCTGCTCCACACAGAGGGATGTGGTAGCTTGGTGGCCTGTGGTTGAGTTAGGAAGGACATCCAGTGTAAAAAATAATGGCCAAGTCTTCATGCGACTCAGTTCGCTCACTGAAGAATGGAGCAGACGAAAGAAGAAGAAAAAAAATAGGATTTTTTTTTTATAAATATATATGACAGTCCAAATATGAATTCTTGTTTTATTATTATTTTTTTGATCCAGATCTTGTTCATGTGATAGTAGCAATAACAGCATTGTAAGAAGTCTAGTATCACTCAGCCCTCTCCATCAGGGCACTAACGCTTGGTCATTAAGCTGATGGTCCTCCTTTATCATTTGAACAACTAATTTTGACGCCAAAAGCCAATGCTCAATAATCCAACAATTTTCAGTCAGTCCATCTGGACGGTTTCTTTTTTGTTGTTGTTGTGCTGAGACTTTTCACCTTCCATCCAGAAGGCTTCATCAGTCTGATGAAAGACCAAATAAAACAGTTTCTTCCCCATCAGCTTACCGGTACTCCAAAGAAACAGTAACCGTGTTTCCATCTGCAGGGAACCCTCGACTTACGGCACCCCCTACCTACGGCAACTCGGACTTACAAACGCACTGTAAAAAAAATATACAATTTTTTTTTTATAAATGAATACATGTACAGTACTGTACAGTCACCAAGCACTTAGCCTATCCTAACAGTTTTTAAAGATGAAGGAGTGAGTTGAATTGTCTCCCCAGCAGGCTCCATTCACATAAAGGGAGCTACTTTTACTTTATGTGAAAGGGAGACGATTCAACTCACTCCATCTTTAAAAACTGTGTTAGCCTAAGTGCTTGGTGACTGTACAGTACATGTATTCATTCATATATTTATTTATTTATTTTTTACTATATGATCCGACTTACGTTTTTTTCGACATACGAACGGTCCTTAGGTCCGGAGCTCGTTCGTAAGTCGAGGGTTCCCTGTATTTTCAATTCGAATTTTGAGCGAATTTTTGAAATTTCGCAAAAATGTAAATAAAAATTAATGCGAATCAGAAGTGTTTCCATCAACTGGCTTGAAGCGCATCCACCAGGCCACGCAAAGCGGCATTACGTCAGACGTCAGCGTCATTACGTCAGGGTCATTACGTCAGACGTCAGCGTTACGCATGTCTACAGTAAACAGGAAGTAGCGGTTGAAAACAGGACCCGACCACACATCTCGGCAAAATGGAGAGAATATTTCAGGTATGTGTTGCTATCGGGCAAGTTGTATTTATTCTGTCATGCCAACTAGTTTTAGCGATGTTATTGTCCGGAGACGAAGTCACGTGACGTAAATGTTCGCTACGTCAGAACTGAGTCGGCAAATCTGTTTCCATCTCTCGTTTTGCTTATCAGTTCTGATTCGAAAAACCCAAAAAACACCTCAAGCGAGCGCATCAACTTTGAATCGTGCCGTTTCCATTCAGCTTTTCTGATGCGATACTTCAAAATGTGCATCAAGAAACCTTGATGGAAACACGGCTAGTTAGTTTGGTGCTAAGATGGTTTCTGGGGTACGTCCTCTACTCCGGTACCCACCCTCTCCATCATCGACAGTCATGCCAAACTGGTTCAAAACACCAAAAGTCCAAAAGAAGGTGAAACATCTCAGCACACACACACACAAAAAAAAGCAACTGTCCACATGACCTGATTGAAATTTGTTGGAACTACCGGTAGTTTTGACTGTCACCAGCAAACTGGTTGATCCACCATGAGAAGGTGTTGCTTATATACAAGCTGCCTGTGCACGTAAGACAAACTGACTCACTTCCTGTTTTTAAATCTGCTGCAAAGACGCATTTTTTCTCTTTGGCTTTTAACACAGCTTGAAATGTTGGTTTTACTGTTTCTAAGTTATTTGTTTTATAGTTTTTACTGTCTGATATTTTGATCCGGTAGTTCATCACTTTTATGGAATTTGTTGAGTTTATAGTTTTATGCTTGTTCGTGTTAGTGTACAGCACTTTGGCCTACGGTGTTGTTTTAAAGTGCTCTATAAATAAAGTTGTATTGTATTTTATTATGACTGAGATTATTGCAGCTCCTCAGACTGAAGAAATCTTTTTGAATAAAAGACAAAATGTTTCAACAAAGAAGAATCCGTCCAGAGGACCTGACTCAACTTTATTAGCTTTTTCTACCTGGATTATTGAACATGCATCAGGGTATTACTGGAGTACATTTTTGGACTACAAATAAGCAAATTAAGATCAGTATTTTAGTATTTATTATTTATCATCAGTGTGTTTGTTTAGACGTGGACATTGGTGTCTGATGTTTTCTGTTGTAGGATCATTCCAGTTCTGATGTTAAAACATACCTTCAGTGCTTTTGAAACTGGTTGAAGATGCCAGCAACAAACTTATGGGCTTGGAATAAGTTGAAGACATCCGCATTAACTTTGTGACTATTTTGAGATAACATTTGCTGCACACATGTTTAAACATTTTCAAACCACAAGCAGCAAGATTGCAAGCCTCTGTAGATCACGTAGGGGAAATTGAGAACCCCCCCCCCGCAACCATTTTGAGACACTTTGGACACTCCTTTAATAATAATGTCCTTCACCAGCAGTCGCAGCACAGTGAGATTCTACCTTAAGTATTTATGGATTAGTTATCTTGAATGATGCTATTTAATCCAAAGAGGGTGCAATATCTGCAGATGACAACGTGTGCAGACTAGAGCCACTCAGATGGGATTAAATTAATAACAAAAATCATAATTTAAACCCTTTTCTGCTTTATTTCTTGCATTGTGTGCAAGAACAAGCTGTGCCTTTCATAAAAACTGTCGTGCCTCTATTACATTTTGTCTTCACCTGTTCTTTTTTTGTAGAGGACAAGAAAACTATTGCTCCAGAGAATCACATACAATCTCATTTAGTTATAATGATAGAATAAAATGTTAAATCCAATAATGTCAATTATGATACATAGGAGATGGGAAACTATGAGATCTCTAGGAGAAATGGAGAATTTTTTACAAGCTGTTATATCTAAACAGCAGTCTTTGTTCCACCCTTGTGCATTTTTCAGCCTAGATAAAATAGGTGCAAGAGACCACACTGCTAGTCTAACATCTGCATGAGCGTAGGTCCCCTGATTCTCTCAGCAGAATGTGAATGTTTTACAGAAAAAAAGAGGTCTGCTGAGCAGGATGTGCTGTGTCTTTGTCAATTTCATCTCCATAACTGTGCCCCCACTGACAGCCTCCAATGGGCTCTGACAGAACACGGCAGATATTGACAGAGAGACTGATGCAGACAGTCCTAATTGCAGTTTGATGACTTGAGATGGCTCAAAGTCAACATATCACCCACCGTCAACCACAGGTGGAACAGTTCCCTGGGCTTTTTATCATTGTGTAAATACAACAGTGATCTGCATAAATACCGGCCTTGCCACAGCTAATCTCGTTTGAAAGGTTTATGGACTTGTTACGTCGGGGTTTGCTTCTCTGAATGGAGATCTGGGAGGATCTAACTAAATAAAATATATTTTTTTCTGTGAGTCCATGCCAGACTGTTTGCCATAAGTGATATCCCAGGTAATACATGTTTTCCATCGGTTGTGATTTAGGTATGATGACAGTCATTACTCAGTGCAGGTAGTCCTCGACTTTATATTTATGTGTATGTTTATGTTTATTGAATTTGTTCATTTTTTTTACAAAAGAAACAATACAAGACAATCCCATAAATGATAATGTACAAAATATAAAAAAATGAAAGGTAGCAGAAAGAAGAATAAATCTTATTATATCTGCCCCTTTTTTCCAACAATCAGATTAAACAATAATAATCTTCAACCAACAGTACAAAATGACTAACTCTTTCTAATTTTCTAACTAATACAATACACATTACGCTATTTCATTTTTTTTAACACATTCGTTTTGATCATTTTCTTAAATGTAAACATTGACTTGGCATTTTTAACTACATTCTCCAAGCCATTCCATAATCTAATTCCCTGGATTGAGGTAGAACGTCCCTTCAAACTAGTTCTGAATTGTGGTTTTACAAACATCTCTGTCCCCTTAAGATTATAACAACTTTGTCTTTTAACAAAATGCATTTGGATATTTAAAGGTAATGCATTATTTTGAGCCCTATACATAACTGATAAAATATTATAGTCTACCAAATCATGGAACTTCAATAACTTCAGTTGATAAAATAATGTACTTGATGGATGACAGTAATGTTTTCTAGTGATAATTCTTACAGCTCTTTTCTGTAATACAAAAATAGGCTTTGTGATTGTTTTACACGCATTCCCCCAAACATCAATACAATAGATTAAGTGTGGAACAATGATTGTGTTATACAACAAATACAGAGCTTTATCATTCAATAGGTCTCTGACTTTGTACAGTACTGCAATCGATTTAGCTATTTTTATTCTTACAGAATTTATGTGTTGTTTCCATGTCAGTTTGTCATCAATGATAACACCCAAAAACTTCACCTCATTCACTCTACAAATCTCAACACCCTCAATTTTGAGTGGAACATCAACAGTTTTCATCAACAACCAAAGACTTATGACAAAGTTCCATTCCTGCGCGGCGGCGTAAAGCAAATTTTGACGTAAGTCGGAACATACGTACGTACTGAACCATATACCTACAGGACAGTATTTTACCAAGCACTTAACGCAGTACCCTACATAATTATCAAAACACACATACATTTGGGAGCCATAATGAAGGGAAAAAAGAGTTAATAACCTACTGGTATGCTGGTGAAGCCGTTCCTCCGTCCCTCCTCCGTGTTCTGTATTGCGTTTACGTCGTAAAACCGCCGCCCAGCTCTGTCCATCCTCCATACGTATTCGTTTATGACGTAAAACCGCATTCACAGTACACACAGTAACAGTAAGTTGTACTATGTACAGTTTTGTTTTGTTTTTTGAATGTCCAGAGGACGAGACTTAGCTTTTTTAGAGAGTACAGGGCAGCTGTAGCCTCCACAGCTAGTAAAACCGGAAACTGCGTAAGTCGGCTTTTCAACAATATATATTGTTTTATTTATTTATTTTTACGGGAGGTGCGTCGTAACCGCGAAACGTCGGAACTCAAGATCGTCGTAAGTTGAGGACTACCTGTAATCATTTTCACTGTTCAATGTAGCACG
This sequence comes from Garcialebias charrua, assembly GCA_038048925.1. NCBI lineage: Eukaryota > Metazoa > Chordata > Actinopteri > Cyprinodontiformes > Rivulidae > Garcialebias > Garcialebias charrua. Next base: position 18,675 of record JBBPBX010053822.1, read on the forward strand.
TGAACAAATGTTTGCAGAATAAAGTAAAAGTATAAAACATTGTTCTGTACAAGTTAATGTACACAATAAAAGTGGGTTTGTTTAAATAGTTTAAACCTTCCACTGATATTAGAAAATCATGTTTTGAATATACTGTAATGCTATTTTAGATGACGATGGATGGATGGATGGATGAACAGAATCAACAATAGCCTGGAAATGGTGCATAATGCCAAAGAGAAGCTGAAAGAACATCTTTCAGATAAATTGGTTACCTGTCAACAGGTCAGTAACATAATTAGTCGTTAAAAGTGCATCACAAAGAGGCGGAGTGACCTTTTAAATGGCGTGTCAGCCGGTGCTTTGGTTGAACGCTTTGCTCCAATCTAGCAGCTGTGTGTCTGCTTGGATGTTGTGGTTGAAACATAGACAACTGTGGGATGTTGTCACCTACAAATATGTCTCAAAGGGGCAGAGCTGAAGAAATGAAGTGGGTTTATGTAGAAAGAAAAATGAGCAGATAATATCTATCTATGTTAAAGATATTGTTAAACAGCTTCTGTTTGGACAGGTTCACAAACTGACAGGTAGTCTGAGTGCTGTCAAAACTAAACTGATTGGTGTAAAAACATCACAAATATGAAAAAATAGAAAAACAATCAAAAGTCTGTACATTTTCTGCTTTACAAACCCTTAAATGACTGTCAGTTTGTCGTTAAACAGCCATTCCTGCTGGAATTTATCAAGCAATGCCAGAAGTGCCACAGCCAACTGCTGCTGTTGCCATGTCCACCAGGAAAAAAATATAAATTTTGATGTAAATAGCCATGCAATGTGAATCTGGAGGTAATGGAATACATATAAAAAAGGGTTAGCATGAACAATTTTGAATTATTATTATTATTATTATTATTATTATTATTATTATTTGTATTTGTATTTGTATTTGTATGGATGTCAACAAGCGATTTTGGTAGTGGTTCTGCTTGGACTAGCCATTAGCTTGTCAGTCTGGTCTGTTTCTCTAATCAGCTCATTAAGAGAGTTCTCTGCAACAGGTAAGATGTTAACTGTTCATAACATTTTCACAAAGCTAAACTACAGAGTGACTAATTTTACAGAACACAAGCAATGACCCACTGATGTTTTATTGTACATGTTCGTCAACACTTTCAACTGTATATAACATTATTAATTGGCCCATATTCATGTAAAAAGACAAGGTAAAATGTATTAAAAATAAATAAACACTTTTATTGATGTTTGTTTAATTAAGACATAGATTATGTTGATGTGATAAATTATAGCTTGTTCTTTGGAATATTTATTTACTGTGTAATTTATTTTAA
>JBBPBX010053823.1:11459-23708 GCA_038048925.1 Garcialebias charrua
TCATGCAATGCAACACATCAACATGCAACACGTATAACTTGTTAACACGCTTGAAACTATATCATCTGAACATGAACGTTTCTTCTACAAGCAAGAGGATCAGCTTGTTGCAAAGACTGATAACAACAGCATTTAAACAACCTTTATCAGGTAATTCAGATCAGTCCAGAGCAATAACACAAGCTGTAGGAGTTTTGAAAGCTCTGGATCTACGTCCGAAAGTTGTTGATGCGCCAGCTTTAAGTTCTTGAGCCACGCTAAGACAACATCCATCACATCAACACTTTAGCCAAAAAGTTCAGCACTTTATGAAAAAGCTAAAACTGATATTGTCAACAAGCCCTGGAGCTGATTAAAGCCCTGATGATGATGATGATGATGACCGAGACATTCAACCACCTCATAACAACCATTCAAGAAGAGGTATAGTTCTTTTATTATTATCTAATAAACTTTTTTTTAAATTTAAAGTTAAAATCTTATGAATTCTTTTTTTTTAATTATTATTATTATTATTATTATTTGTTTACCTCTTTGTGTTTTATTTCCAGTCTGGGACAAAGATAGCAGCTGTCTTTTTCCAGTTCAGGGAAATCCACAAGAGATCACTTCCAGCTAAGAAGCCTGTGATGATAGCCTGGTTAAAACCAGACCCTTGTCCTTCACTTTGCTTCGGACTAGGGTCTGGACTTTCTCCATAGAGAAACGATTCTTGCTGGAGGCGTGGCCTCTGCTGATGGCTGCTCCCCCGTGGTCTGCTGAACTTGACTTCAGCTCCGCCTCCTGCTGAATTTTCTCTCGCTGCCGTTGATTCTGTGTTTATATGTTAATAAAATAAATAAATAAAACCATGGATCGCTGGTCCAACACACCAGAAGACCAGAAAATCTGATGGGACTCGGGCAGCAACGAACACGAGTTTAATTCTCTCGTGACAACCTGAAGCATAAGGAGGAGGAGGGAGCAAGCGATAACTTGACTTTTGGCAAAAAAACAAAAGAAAACTCCAGATAAGGGATTAAGAAGGGGAAATTAATACATTTGTGTCCAGTGTTGGGTGTAACGCGTTACTTAGTAACGCGTTACAGTACAGTAATGACATTACATTTTTCAGTAACGTAGTAGTGTAACGCACTACTTTGAAAATGCCTGTAATATATTACAGTTACTAACAAAACCTTACATTCGTTACTTGCGTTACAATCAGGAGCTTTCGGAGAATAGTTTTATTTATTTATTTTATTTTACCTTTCGGAGAATAGTTGTGACGAGGGCGACGGAGCAGACCATAGACATTATATATAGATATCTATGGAGCAGACTGTCACGTGGGGAAAACAAAGACGTACGCGATGACGTCGGAACGTCATACGTCAACGTACATAGACATATAAAGGTACATAGACATACGGCAATGTCATTTTATGGATGGAAGTATTCATATTATTTTTCTTTTGTCACGAGAAAGGACAAGAACATTACAGTAGTGTGCAAGCTATGTCTGGGCCACAACAAGACACTGTCTACTGCTGCGAACTCGACGTCAAATCTTTACAAGCATTTACAAAGACAACACGCTAATGCTAAGCTAGTTGCTAAAGAGCCGCAGAGGGATGGTGCAAGTTTGATGCCGCCACCGTTTAAGCAGGCTCGGCTTGAATTTCACCGCCAGGCAACCACTACAAAGGCTGAGGTAAACAAACTTGTAAACAAACATTTCAGATGTTTTATTTTTTATTTTGTTTTATTTTTTTAAAACAGAAGTTTTACATTTTGATATTGTCATACCTTTTGAATGGCACGTTTACATATGCATTGTGCTTGTTATGTAGCACTGCTGTTTTACTTTTTCATCAAAAATGAGTGTCAAAAAGATCTCTAATATCATTATTGAAAGATAAAAATTAATACAGGTTAAATCTCAGGTATTAGAGTAATCCGAAAGTAATGTAACTAAGTTACTTTCAGAACTGAGTAACTAAGTAGTGTAATATGTTACTTTTTAAAAAAGTAACTAGTAATGTGTAACTAATTACTTATATTGGGTAACTACCCCAACACTGTTTGTGTCACATATAAAACAGTCCTGCATCGCTTTGCATCGCTTTGAATGAGAACATGCGGCTGCTCATTGGCTGCGCGCTCCCCCGTGGTCTTCTGAACTTGACTTCAGCTCCGCCTCCTGCTGAATTTTCTCTCGCTGCCTTTGGATATTCTGTGTTTATATGTTAATAAAACGTTCTAATAAAATAAAATGAAACCATGGATCGCTGGTCCAACACACCAGAAGACCAGGAAATCTGATGGGACTCTTTAATTCTCTCGTGACAACCTCAGTCATTTCCTTGTTCATTTCACTCAGCGGAGGGAGAGGAGGAGGGAGCGAGCGATAACTTGACTTTTGGCAAAAAAACAAAAGAAAACTCCAGATAAGGGATTAAGAAGGGGAAATTAATACAATTGTGTCACATATAAAACAGTCCTGCATCGCTTGCATCGCTTTGAATGAGAACATGCGAATGCTCGCTGGCTGCGCTGGGACAGGTGGGGGCGTGGGTTAAGGGCCAAAAACTCCACCTTCTGTTCTCTGATTGGTTCGGTCAAAAATCGGCCGGAGAAATCGTTGTCTATGGGAGAAATCCCAGACTGTGCAGTGAAGGGAAATGAGAATTGAGCGGAGCTGTGCAGGAAGGCAAGGGCTAGGCTACTGTGATGACTGAACTCTGAACTTTTCCAGGGACCTGTCCCACCTGTGGGAGTAGGTCTAAGAAGAGGTTGTGAGTAATGAGACCAAATACAGCCACACTGCAAAATTAGCAAAGCGCTACCTCTTTATTCCTGCCACCTGTTGTTAGTGAGTGGCTTTCTCCACCACTGGAGATAGTCACTGCAACTAGATCTGTGCTTTTGGCCAAAAAATGTGGACAAGTTGATCTATTTGGACAAAAACTTAAAACTTGATTACTTAGATTGTAAACAGTCTGTTGCTGCTTATTGTTCTGGTTCTGACTGTTATTGTATTTATTAGGATTTGTAATATTGTTAGTAGTTGTTTATTGTAAAGAGAGACGATTATTTAAAGTATCATCCAAATGGGTAGCTTTAATTTATTTTTATATAAATGTATTGTTTACTTGGCATATTTTCAAAATACACATTTTGTAAGTCTTCCATCCATCCATCCATCCATCCATCCATCCATCCATCCATCCATCCATCCATCCATCCATCCATCCATCCATCCATTATCTTTACCCGCTTCTTCCATTTTGGGTCACAGGGGTCACCGGTGCCCATGTCCATCAATCACTGTGCGAGGGGCGGGGTACACCCTGGACGGGTCGCAAGTCCATCACAGGACCACATAGAGACCAACAACCATTCACTTTCTCACTCACACCTAGAGATAATTTAGAGTTACCAATCAGCCTAACATGCATGTTTTTGGACAGTGGGAGCAAACTGGAGTACCCGGAGAAAACCCATGCATGCACGGAGAGAACATGCAAACTCCTCTCAGAAAAGCCCCTGGACTGGGATTTGAACCAGGGACATTTTTGCTGAGAGGCAGCAGCTCTACCAGTTGTGCCACCATGTTGCCTCATAGATAATGCCTTTATTAAATCTAGAACAACAGGATTGCATGAGATGGTGAACACATGTTTTGCTGCAGCCTTCTTTCTGTTTTTTTTCTGGGCTTCTATCACTTTTGGTTACATCACTTCCTGTTTCTTGTCACTTCTGACAGTCTTAAAGGGGCAGCAGCTATTTTAGGGTGAAAACCCAAAACGTTGGTTACGTATTGTAACCCCAGATTCTATGAGTGTAAGCATAGCCCTTTAACTGATCACTGATCACATCAACTCTGTGGATAAATATATCAAGTTCACAAGAGAAGATGTAAAAAATGGCAGGTTGACTTTCTTGAACTGTGAGGTCTCAGTTTCTGATAGAGGAAATTTGCAAACTGAGGTGTACCGCAAACACATCCACACAGACCAGTATTTACAGTTTGACTCCCATCACCCTCTGGAACACAAGTTAGGAGTCATCAGGACTCTGTACCACAGAGCAGACAGCGTCCCCACTAACTCAGGAGCCAGACAGAAGGAGAAATCACACACAAAACAGGCTCTAGAGAAATGTGGATATCCTAACTGGGCCTTCCTGAAAGCAGAGAAGAAACCCAAACAGGACTCTAGCCAGCCATCAGGTGAAAAGAAGGAACCCAGACCCAGACCAGTGGTCATTACGTATGTTGCGGGTGTTTCAGAGACATTGAGACGTTTATTTTCTAAACACGTCCCAGTGGCTTTTAAACACCAAAATACATTACGGCAAAGACTGGTTCATCCCAAATATCCAGTCCCCCGGCACAAACAGAGTAATATTGTGTATGCTGTTCAGTGTCAGGAGGGCTGTGATCAGTCTTACATCGGGGAAACTAAACAGCCACTGGCCAAAAGGATGGCCCAGCACAGAAGATCAACATCATCAGGTCAGGACTCTGCAGTCTACACTCATCTCCAGGCCAGCGGTCACTCTTTCAGGGATGAAGATGTTCACATCCTTGATAGAGAGGAACAATGGTTTGAGAGAGGAGTAAAGGAGGCCATCTTTGTGAAAAGAAACCGTCCATCATTAAACAGAGGTGGAGGCCTCCGGGTTCAACTGTCCCCCACTTACAATGCTGTTATTGCTAGTATCACTCAGCCCTCTGTGAATAGCAAACAACCATCAGGGTGTTAACGATCCATCGTCAGGCTGATGGTCCTCCTTGATCATGTGAGCAGCTGGTTTCGGCTGTCATCAGCCAACTGGTTGATCCACTGTGGGAGGGTGCTATTTATAAGACTGAGCTGAACACAGCTTCTCAGACTGAGGAAGTCTTTCGGACGAAAGACGAAACGTTTCTACAGTTTTTTTTTTGCTTTGTTTTGTTTTGTTTTTTGAATGTCCAGAGGACCAGACTTAGCTTTTTTGGATAGCCCTTTAAAGGTTGTCGCTATTGGGTTTACCTGCACGTAGCGCGCCAAACACTGAAAACTTCTAGTCCACGCCCACCCTGTCCGCTATTGCATCTGGACCGGAGCTCGACTCCCAAAGGCATATTCTTTTCTTCAGCCATTTGAGAGCCAGTGATGCCCAGGTTTTAAAGGGCTACACTTACACTCATAGAATATGGGGGTATTACAATACGTAACCAACGTTCTATTTTGTGTAATGTTATGCACCTTAGGAGTGAGACAGTTTTAAAACATTGTTTTGTTTAGGTTGGCTGCAGTCAAACACTAGCAGCCTGTTCCAGCACTTTTTTTTTTAACTCAGCTTGTCCTAATCATGCTTGATTAGGCAGAGCTGCTGCCAAACTGCAGATCCTGCCTATAAAACTTTAGGCTGTGGTTTGAACAGTGTGGAGGTTTTGAGATTGCCAGCTGAGGTTTGTGGACGGAAGCAGGAGCTTGTTGGAGCAACTTGAGATCATTTTGAAGGTAAAATCAAATTTGATTAAGGTAGATGTAGTGTTACCTGTGTGTGTGTTCAGGTGTGTTCTCCACCCACCCTGGCCACTGTGTATTGAGCTAAGGCTCTGAGACTCTGTTGCTGGCTAAACAGCACATGACGTAGCTCTAGTGCTTACTAGAGTTGTGTGTGATGGAGGCTTGATACAAACAAGGATTTGGCTTGTTAATCAAGTAGAGGCTGATGTAGGAAACACTATAAATCAGCTGAGGTTCATTTTGGAACATGCTGAAGATACACTTCAGGTAAAACTGAGTGCTGAGTGACAACCGTGGTGCTATGTTGTGTACAGACACTGGGATACATCCATCCTCCCTGTTTGTTTGTAAGTTTGTTCCTAAGGGAGTAGTAGTTGAGCTGTTTAAGCTCTTAAAATGACTATTTGTTTAAATTAGAGATCTGTGTGGATTGAAGCACCTTGAGTGCAGGTTGAAACTCTGGCCTAGACTTAGAGGTGTGGGTTTGTGCCTGTGAGGCCTGGTTGAGTTCATTATTGGAGACGCTGAGGGCAATGTCTGTGCAGATGTCCTGGAGGGGGACAACTGAGGTTAACAGTGAGGGACTGTTACCTTTTTTCCTTTTCATTTTTACTTTGATGAATTGGTGAGTGTTGGTAGTTAGGCATGTAACGGTTGTAATGGGTATACCGAACCGTTTCGGTACACCACGTTCGGTTCGGTCCACCTGCGTACCGTTTCGGTTATTTTTTCACTCATTAAACGTTCTTAACAGGGGAATATATGCACCGCGGAACAAAATTTCCTGGGCGCGTTTCAGTACAGAGCTATTTTCGCGTGGCACGTGCAGCATTTAGCCGTTAGCATCTCGTGCGGTCTCCTGTTTTTGAACGTTATAACTTTCTTGTTAAAAGACGAGCGCACGCGCAGCTTGTGTGGACTTTGTTTCATGAAGACTCTGCAGCAGCTGAGTGCGTGACGCAACTCTCTGTGCAGTAGCAACACGTCACGTGAACGCACTGGTAACTGTTATCCGAACGTGAACGAAGAGCTGTATTAAAACTACTTCATCCGAACGTGAACAGCAGCTGTATTAAAACTCCTTCATCAGGTAATAATCAGAGCGGTCCAGAGCAATAACACAAGCTGTATGAGTTTTTAAATCTCGAATCTAAGTCTGAACGTTGTTATATGCGCAGGGTTTAAAGTTACTGAACGTCGCTATGAGACATTCATCACGTCAACACTTCAAAAAGTTCAGCTCTTTATGAAAAAACTAACTGATGTTGTCAACAACAAGCCCTGGACCAGATTAAAGCCCTGCCATGATGATGAAGAGTGAGAGATTCAATTGTTCAAGAGGTATTGTTTTATTATCTAAATAATCTTTTTTTTATCATAATCTTATTAACTTGTTTTTTTTAAATCTCTTTTGTTTTTTATTTCCAGTCTGTGACAGAGGTAAATCCACCTGCAGCTAAGTGATGACTGAACTGAACTCTGAACTGTTCCCACAGTCCCACCTGTCCCACCAAGAAGAAGTTGTGAGTACAGTAATGAGGACAAATACAGCCACACTGCTGCTACTGAACAAAAACTTGATTAGTTAGATTGTAAACAGTCTGTTGCTGCTTATTGTTCTGGTTCTGACTGTTATTGCATTTATTAAGATTTTTATTATTGTTCATATAGTTTATTTATTGTAGAGTGCTGTTTATTTAAAATATCATCCAAATGGGTCACTTTTATTTATTACTACAATACAATACAAACATATTTTTGGCATGATTTTCAAAATAAACATTTTGTAAATCTTTATTTTGTAAAAAAATAATAATAATTTGTACCGAAAATAAACCGAAAATAAACCGAACCGAGCCCTCCTTGTAATTGAACCGAACCGAAATGTGATTTTAGCGTACCGTTACACCCTTACTGGTAGTCCTATTTTCGCCATTTGTTTGTTAAGCGGGATTTTAGGTAAGGTAGATCGTCACCTGGGAAGACATGACAGCCTTGCACAGGGCTGGGTTTGCCTGGGTCACGTTTTATTCATTTTGGCCAGACTCACCGGTCCACCATTTCTTTGAACTTTTCATTATTTATTTTTTCTTTCTTTGGACGCTGACCCAGGAGAAGACGCCCCGGGCCTGGTGGGAGAAGCCAGGGAGGACCTCGCTAGCTTGGAGGCTCTTATTTTCAGTTTAATATAATTTTGTTTAAACTTCTTCAATGTCCAGTGTCCACTAAATATGTTTTGGCTGTTTCCAGTCGTAACATGTAAGCTACGCCCTTTAAATGCTGTTGCTATTGGGTTTAAAGGGTGGAGCAGGATATGGTCCATGCCTCACTGGGTCTGTTCGGGAACCATAGAAAACACCCTTACATCTGCCTAAACCTCATTCTTTATTCAAGCGTAATCACGCACCATTGATCCATGCATCCGGTACGTACTGGATTACAGGCGTGCAACCGCTGTGCCTGATCTTAGCTGAAGGAATGTTTATTCATATAGAACAATAGAGGAATAAGAAAAGGAAACATTTCCAATGAGGAAGAAGGAATTTTCCTGTTTGAAGGAATAATTGTACAAAACAACGCCCACCAAATAATGACAGAGCAATGCTATGTTGTTTTTATTGTTTGTTGTTTTTCTTGTCGTTTTCCTTTCTTATTTTATTTTATTTTTTATAGTTGTTTGACTGTGAAAAATCACTCTGACATAACTCTGAGAACGGAATGTGTCAGTGAAGAACTGGAGACATCTCATAAATTATAACGGATGAAGGGGGTTGGTGATGACCATGAGGCTGCAGAGAAGATGTCTTGCACAGATAGCCCTCTTTGCAGATCTGTGGAGGATGAGATCCCCCTATGGGAGTGAAACCCTGAGTCCTTAGTGGTTGAAGACCAGAAGAACTATAGGCATGTGAAATATTATACATAACCAATGTGACAAACGCTGGGTAGATAAAGGCTGACCTTGTGATTGTTCCCTAAAAAATAAAAAGCAACTGATTGGATTTACGCACCGCAACTGTGCGTGTCACATAACACCTGAGCGCACGTACTGGGCAGAGCAAGTGAAATTGTTCCTCCTCCGTAGTTTTGTGGGGAGGAGGACAGAACCCGTCTAGTGTAATGACTCTTGACCTGAACAAACTTGTTATGCTTTTGGGTATAAAAGCAGGATTTGGTCAGAATTCTGCTGGACTTCCATCTCCTTAAATTTTGAAACAAGAAGGAGCGACGGACAGACCTGACAAGTCACTCACTCTTTTAGCTGATGTCAGAGCTAATAACAAGGCTGTTTTGGGTGACAGATACTTCAAAGATATCTGGTCCAAGGGCTCCAACGGATCTTTTTTATTTCCTTTTATAGATGGCCTCTTCACACATTATTATTTTTTAATAGGATAGAAAGAAAGGAAAGATGGAACGTAAGACTACAAAATAAAATAAATATACACAAATAAAGCACAAGGCAAATACACCCGACCGCTGTCTGTAAACCTGCAAAGAACATGACAGAACATAGCAACAAAATACATATGTATAAAAGACAGAATATTCATGGCTTTGCAGTAGATTTCTATAAATATATATACCTATACCTACATATATATATACATACATATATACATGCATATGTATTCACATATGCATCTACATATCTATATACGATACCTGCATGTGCATCCCTGCATCTATTTGTGTTTGGTTGTGAGCATGCATAAGTGTATAAGGCTCAAACGGATCTTTAGTTATTGCCCTGAGAACGAATACTAAGTCCCACTGTGGTGCCAGGGTGCACGTCACTGGCCTGAGCTGACGCGCACCTTTCAGAAACCGTTTTGTTAAAGGGTGATTGAAAAATGTTCTATCATTGAAACCTTCATGACAGGAAGAGATTGTTACAGCATACATTTTAATTGTGCTGAAAGCTACATTTCTGTCTAACAGCAGCTGCAGGTAGGATAAAATGCAGCCCAGGGGACATGAAGTCGGATCCACCTCTTTTTCTAGGCACCATCGCTGAAAAGCAGCCCATTTATGGTAAATGGTAAATGGAGCTTATTTATATAGCACTTTCCAGTCCCCTGTGAGGAGCCCCAAAGTGCTTTACAATACCAGCCATCATTTGCGTTGGCTGAAGAAAAACTGGAGTCGAACTCCAGTCCAGATGCAATTTATAGCGGACCGGGTGGGGCCAACAGCAGGTGGGCGTGGACTAGAAGTTTTCAGTGTTCGGCGCACTGTGCTCGGGTAAACCCAATAGTGACAGCCTTTAAAGGGTGAAGCTTACACGAAATAGAACAGAGGGACTACTGTATTGTCAAGAACTGGAAAACACTGTCAATCCAGAGCACCTCAATCATGCTCAATGGGTGACATGTCCAGTAAGTATGCTGGCCATGCAAGAACTGAGATGTTTTCAGCTTCCAGGATATATGTACCGATCAGTGATGGCTCGTGAAATGTCCACCAGGGGGGCTATTTATCAAAAATGAAAAAAAAAAAAAAAAAAACTTTCCAAGTTCAAATCGTGTTTATTTATCAAATGCAGATTAACACAAGGTCAACAGTACAATTAAATGCTCAGGATGAGAAGAATCAATTTGACTCACTAAAACAACAAAGAGCAAACAAAAAAATACTAAAGCATGCAATACATGTACAAAAATAAAGTACCAACAAATTAAAAAGTAATCATAATATTTACAAGGTCCTAAAGACATAGTAAACAACAGCATGTCAACGGTGCAACAGAAGGTATTTAACACTAGCACTACCACATGTGAGCCATTTGGATATTCTAACTATAGTTCCCATGGGAGTTAGGGCCAGTTTACACGGCGCGTATTTTGAGTGTAACCGCTACTTTCTCTTTGCGACTTTGCTTATCGCCTACACGACGCTGCTGGCCCCCCTCGATGACACCGATACTTTTCTGACCCTGCTCTCAAGGTGGAAGTTTTTCGCAGACCCCCCGCTGATAATGTAAACATCTCCCGTGGAGCTTTTGTGTCAACCACATGCGCGCAGCCCGCATGCGCGTGGACAGTCTGACATTTCACGTGTCACGTTGCAAAATATAACAGTTTAACAATAATAAACAGTATTTATGTTGGCGTGGGAGATGTAAATTTATCTGAACTACAGTATCTATCTGGACTCGTTACATTTTTTAAACAGTGCGTAACGTGCTGTGAAAATGAAGACACCAGGTTTATTTTTTATTTTTTTATTTATTCAGCACCAAAGTTTAAACACAAACACTGAGAATTAAACTGAACACACTATTAAAACACGTGAACTGAACTGTAACTACGACTCTTGCTGTGTGTTCATCTGGACCCATCAGAACCGCCGAACCGTCTGCCTGCTGGAACGACAGCTTCTCCACCTGGCAGAAATAAATAAATAAATAAATAAAAACTCAGTTGTTGTGTGATCAAAGTAAACACAAGCAAACATTATATTAAGAACGTTGATTTACCTGCTGTAAGTCAGCTGTATCACGGAGTAAAGTCCGGTTCTGGTCCACAGTCCACTCAGCGGTTCTGGTTCTGGTCCACAGTCTCAGCGTCTAGTGTGCAGCTTGTTAGATGAAGCGGGTCCCACTGACTCAAATCTGTTGACTCTTGTCCAAATTCCAGCTTTAACTTGTTGTTAACTTGTTGACAACAACTTGTAGTTAGCTGATTTTAGCCAGAGAGGAAAACAAGACGAGGCAGCTGGTCTGTTTACCTCAGGCAGCGCATGCGTAGTAGTGAAGGTTCCAAAAATCACAGCGCCATCTAAAGGCCCAGCATGGTAACTACAGTGAAATCATGAGGACGGGGGGTTGGAGGGGGAGAGAGTCGTATCCACAGAATTCGACAGTGTCAACGCAAAACTTTTCACCTAATTAACATACCCAAAACATCCGTTTCCCCCACACAGTGTCCATGTAAACAGGGCCTTAGTCAAATGGCTCATTGAATTAGCATTTTTGCAGCCATTGGTATGTATATGAGGCCATTCTGTTGGTGTGGATGAGGCCTTGGGGGCATATTTATACATCAGAGTCAGAGAGTCAATAGCCGTGTTTCCATCAAGGTTTCTAGGTGCGCATTTTGAAGTATCGCAGCAGAAAAGCTTAATGGAAACGGCAAAATCCGTATTTACTTTCTCAAGTTCGCCAAAAAGTTTATACGCTCGCTTGAGGTGGTTTTTGGGATGTTCGAAAATGAGCAGATGCGCACAGCGACAGATGGAAACACATTTGCCGACTCGTGCTGCCGAAGCGAACATTCACGTCACGTGACTGATCAGCTGTTTCCGCTCCGGACAACATGTAACATCGCTAAAACTAGTTTGTATGACAGAATAAATACAACTCGACCGATAGCAACACGTACCTGAAATATTCTCTCCATTTTGACGAGATGTGTGGCCAGGTTCTGTTTTCAACTGCTACTTCCTGTTTACTGTAGACATGCGCAGTGCTCACGTCTGACGTAATGACGCTGACGTCTGACGTAATGACGCTGTGCGTGGCTTGGTAGATGCGCTTCAAGCCAGCAGATGGAAACACTTCTGCTTCGCATTAATTTGTATTTACATATTTGCGAGATTTCAAAAATTAGCTCAAAAATCGAAATGAAAATGGATGGAAACACAGCTAGAGAGTCTTTATCGTCATTTGCACCACATGTAGTACATGTGATGAAAACGAGAGTATGTACACAGGGTCGTGTATATAAATATATAAATATATATATAT
>JBBPBX010053824.1:0-14142 GCA_038048925.1 Garcialebias charrua
TTTCGTTATTTAGAAAATATTCTGAGTTTAAAAAGAATTAAATGCAACGACACAAATTTGTTAAATTAAAAGAAAGCGGCTTCAAACCCCCCCCCCGCGCCCCACTCGACCACCGTGCGCCCCCGCGCGTGGTGTGGCACACGCCCCCCCACCCCGTGCCAACAGTGGGCACGGGGTCCCCCCGCGCCAGTGTCGGCATGCCCCCCCCCACGCCGCGCGACTGTCGAGCAGACACACACACACACACACACACACACACACACACAGCACCGCAGAGAGAGGGGAGAACAAAGCGAAACCAGCTTATTCATTCGTTTCATGTCATTTTTTATTTAAGCTGCCTGTTGACTGCGGGCGCACTGTCATCTGAGTGTGGATCATCGCGCGTCTTGCAGTAAGTCTGCTCCATCTCGCAGACTGTCCACCTGTCCGTGCTGCGGCGAGACGTTTGTTTGAAGCCATTTTCAGATCAAACCATTTATTCTTGATTTCTGATACTGTACGACCCACGGGACACACAGTATATGCACTACAATATTAATATGAGGTTAACTGTAGTTTCGAGACATTTTAAAATGCTTCTGTTCAAAAACACATCCGACACTTGCGGGGGGTGGGGGGGGCAGCGGTGCGCTCTTCTGAATAAGTGAAACTAAATGTAACACAGTACACTACAATTAGAGATATTTGACCATCCGACACCTGCGGGGGGGGTGGGGGGTGGGGGGGGTAGCCACAGCGCCACTGAGAGCAGAACTCCGAACGCGTGAAGTTCTCCTTTGAGATTGAATGAATGGACACTTCCTGCTGTCAGAAGGCAGGAAGCGTGGCCTTATATGGTGTTTTGAGGGGTGGAAAGTATGTAAATTACCTTCCCGCGAGCACGCGCAGGTGAGTAGAGCAGGTGGAATTCATCACCTTTAAGCAGCCCGTTTACACGCTTTTCCTGTGGATAGAAGACTTTGTTGGTTCTGACGTGGCATGTTCGTACGAACGCTTCGTACGAACAAAAGTAGTAGAAATTTAGGATAAGAATAAGAACATTTTCGTGCATGAGGGTCAATGACCCCATCAGGATTAGCGGAGAGCCATGGCTCCTGGATGCTGATAACAGCACCCATGTGACAGATGTTCAAGCCCTCTTCTTTCAGTTGATCACAAGCTTTGATCTCATTTTCTTTACCATAATTTGTGTCAAAATTACCATGAAAGGAGGGATACAGATGCTCAGATAAAAACTTGTCATTTTTTGTGGTAGCACGAACTGGAACTTTTTTTGCAGTGCTTGCTGTAAGTCTGATTTTTCTGCTGTTGTGCCACAAGTCAACCCTAACCCTAACCCTCAATTAACAGACTTTAAGTATTACTGCTCCTAATAAAAATATTAAGTTATTTACATCTCTGTTGTCATTTATTTTTTTCCTTTTCTGTAAATGTTATGCTGCCTTGCATCCGGTATGTAATTTAAAATAATATATATACGGTAATCTGTATATATATATATATTTTTTTTTTTTTGGATATCCAAAACTTACTTTACCCAGGTGGACATCATTTCTTGATTTTATACATTTTACTTTCCTGTACAGAATTGTGAAGAGCCTTGCTGATTGTGAATTTGGTTTAATGTTTGATGACACTAGATCACAGGTTGCACAGTGCTCTGGCTTTCACCTGTAAACAGGAAGCATACAGGAAGCTCACAGCTTTCACCCAGTTCATTGATTCTGATTCAGTGATCTAAATATTCTGATATCCAGATAAGTGAGATACCTTCCACAGAATAGCTGCAGCATGACTGCATGATTTCCCCAGTCCAGCAATGCAGGAACAGCCGACCGTTTCCACCACTCCACTTTCCCTGAGCATGGCCCATGCTAAGTGTTTAGCTTCAGCGACGCTTTGGCTCGGCTCAACAGCTGCTTTCAGAAAGATGAAGTCGCCTTATTTCCTGAGCAACACTGTACCAATTTTGTTGCTGTGGAGGTAATTATACGCCTCTGTGCTTTTATAATTCCGCAATTCCTCGCCATCGACGCCTTCAGAAAAAACAAGGTAATTAATAATGTCGATGTAGGTAATTCCGGGCCATAATTTCATGTCATCTACCCAGTCCGTGAGCAATGAGGGGTGAGGCATAGTTAACGTCTTATCTTCGCAGCTTCTTAAAACATCCTTGGAATGAATCTACCTCTTATGTGCTACCATTTACGTAAGGTAAAGGAAACTTTTGTGTAAAAAAAATAATAAATCGCTAGCAAGTATGTTACCCCACAATCGTAAACAACAGCGCGGGACCGCGGGGGGAAGTACACTCCCGGCTTCCGCTATGAATTATGGGTAGTGGCGGGAAATCGAAAATAAGGTGGATACAGTGGGTCCACGCTCACCTCCGCTCACACTCATTAGCCTCTCTGTCATTTGCTTCCTTTATAAAGGGCTTTTGGTTAGCTTTTGACCACCCTCTGTTACAAGAGGAGGCCCAACAAAGATTATTTACCATCAGACAAGGGCCAAGATCAGTCGCTGAGTTCTCCATCCGTTTCCGGGTAATCGCGCAAGAGTCTGGATGGGGAGAGATTGCGTTAAAGAGTGCCTTTCGGAACGTACTAAACGACAATATTAAAGACCAGATCACCACACGAGAACCTCTTCGAGACTTAGAGGAACTAATCAATCTCGCCATTCGCATTGACAACAGAAATAAGGAACGTGAATTGGAGAAGGACTACAAGTTTTGGGACCACCCCCCAACCAGAAGAAGTTCCCTGACACCAGCTCTCCCCAAACCAGAGCCAATGCAGGTGGGCTGGGAAAGACTATCCCCCGAAGAGAAACAACGTAGAATCTCTGCCAATGAATGTATCAACTGTGGAAAGAGCGGCCACTATGTGAGAAACTGTCAGCTCTGTTTAAAAGGAAGGAACCTTCAATATGTCAGGAGATATTGGTGGGTAATGTGACCTTTTCTCCTGAGAAAAAAATCTGTTTCAACGCCATTGTAATGCCTGGTCCCCACTGCACAACTCGAAACGCGCCTGCTGTCACCTTTTGGCTGCTTGTCACGGTTCCACTGAGCCACTGAAGACCGTCTGATGACGTGCACTAGGGGATGGCAGAGGGAGGGGTGTAGCTCGTTTTCCGGGTTCAGTTGTTGTGTTAACTGCACCTCCGACGGTCTTTGATGAGATTAAAACATTTTTTTTTAATGTTTGGGGTGATCTACACTGGAGAGAACAGCAGGTTGTCAGCAGCAACTGTAAAAATGCCACATTTTTTACCGGAGTTTGGTTCCAATTCATGGAGGCTCGATCCGGTAAGTTTAAAAAGTCCAAAAAAAGTCCCGTTGTGGTTGTGTAATCAGATAGCAGAGGCTCTCCCGACTGTTTGCTGGACGCGTCGAGCCACCAGATATCGAATTTTCTGGCGTTGGCAGTTCGACGTCTAGGTTGATTTGGACGCGCGCGTGCGTGGAAAAGGAACTGCAGGCTGCCGCCGCGCCGCTTCGATCACTCGAATTGCGCCGCTTCCCGGTTCGCAGTGACTCCACGCGTCTCCTCATAGACTTTGAATGTAAACCAACCGATTCAGCCGCCCGACACCGGGGCAGTGGGTACCAGGCATAAGGGTGGCACTTGCTGCAGCTCCAAGATGGCCGCCAATCATCCACAGCTGATGGTCATTCCCCTGATGAGCTCCACCCATACTTAAGGTTGCAGTCAAGTTCTACTCTTCACTGGAGCATTGATGCTTACACATGGTAATTATGCTTCTAGCCAGTTTGTGAGCATTTTAAGAGACACTTGCCTTGTTCTTGTTGTCCAAGAGATGATGCTTGGGTAACCCGTAGAAACCCTGTGGGGGAAATAACTTCTTTACTTAGTTCATTATATGCTTCAGATGAAGAAAGTGATGATGAGGAAGAAGATGATGATTTAACATATTTCTCACAAGCAGACCTCTTTACGCTTAAAGATGATTTGAAAACAGTGGGGGAGAAGGTTAACACTTTGGAGGGAAATTTTCAGGACTCAGTGAGCAGTGCTTTAAATCGAGAGCAAAATATAAGAACATATATAGACAAAAATGTGGAGGCATTAGAACAGCTGATGATTACTACCTTACAAGAGTTTGAGGGAAAATTAGTTCAGTGTTTACAGCGACGTGATGAGAAGTGGAAGGTAGAGGTGGAGAAATTGAAGCGCGCACATCGATCTACTGCTACCCGACCCCTTATTAGTGCTGAACACAATTTGGATCTGTCTGCTGACCAAAGGACACACTTAATGGCTCCTTCAACTGTACGGCTGCCAGCAATGTTTACTTCAACATGTCAGAAGTCAAACTTACCCCATTCCACCCAGCCAGCTACTTATCTACAAAATGTCTATCAGCCGAGTTCAAGTTCATGCTCTGATCCCAATCGACCTGCAACTGTCCCTACTGAGATGCTTCCAGCTATACCATCCTCCAGTAGTGTGACACCTACGCTTCACACACTTGTCCCTCTCACATCTGGGAGAATACCAGCAGTTTATGCCAAGCCTCCCATCCACATGGACTTTCCCTCATTTGCAGGGGCACGAGAGGTGGCTGATGTGTTGAACTTCATTGACCAGTGTGAAACTTTCTTGTCGGTGAGACCACTCTCTGACCCTGAATTAATTGGGGCTTTAACTGGTGTCTTGAAAGGACCTGCTCACAGCTGGTGGTGTGTGGCCAAGAATGGAATCCAGAACTGGATGGAATTTAAGGAAGCTTTCTATGCTGCATTTCTTCCCCCAGACTACCTCTCGGAGGTGGAAGAAAAACTACGGGACATGGTGCAGTTACCGGATCAGTGTTTGAGGGACTTTGCCTTCGACTATCGGGCCTTGTGTTTAAGGTGGAAGCCAGATATCTCTGAAGCTGACTTAGTAAGAAGGATACTAAACAACTGCAATCCTAAACTGGCTGGTTGCCTCAGAGGAACTGTCACCACGATGGACCAGCTGGTTACCGTTGGGTCCCAGGTGGAAAGAGACTGTGCAGGAGCTAAGGCCTATTGGGGGAAAGTTGACCAGCAAAAGACCAAAGGAAAAGCACCAGGAAAACAACATCCTAAAGGGAACTTCAAAAGACCAGCAGATGTGGTGTCCGTAGTACGAGGCCAGAGGACAACACCTTCCCTTTTATATGTTCCCATAGAAATCAGAGATAAGAAATGTAACGCTGTCCTGGATACAGCCTGCACATTCACACTGATGAAGCATAGCCTGTGGCAGGAAATGGCTCAGACAGATGAACATTTAAAACGAGCTGACAACCAAAAGTTTGCCCTAGCCAATGGACAAACCTACAGTGCTTTGGGAAAAACAACTATTCTGTACTGTTGGCATGGAATGATGTGGGCTTTGGACACTTTTATTGTGGAAGACACTAACCTCACATTTCCCATTATTCTAGGGTTGGACTTTTTGACAAAAACATCGTCTATTATTAATCTGGGTGATAACACATATGGAGTCAAAGGCCCCCGGGGTTATTCATTTTACCCCTTCATGGCTTCACCACCAGCACTTCCTCAATGGGTCTGGGTCCATCACACGTGAGCCTGATTGTGGCTTTGCCCATAAGAAACACAGAGGACTTCTCAGCAGACTTAAGAACAACAGTTTTGAATCAACCACCAGAGATTACCCAACTTCTTCAAACCTGGCCCACAGTGTGCACTGATACTTTGGGAAAAACATCTATGGAAGTGCACAACATTTACACCACAGATGAGTTGCCAGTTCGAGCAAGAGCCTACAGGGTGTCACCCTTTAAACGACAGATAATCAAAGACCATATTGAAAAAATGCTTCATGACGGCATCATTGAGCCCTCTCAATCTTCTTGGGCTTCTCCGGTGGTTCTTGTCCCAAAACCTGATAAGACGTTCAGGTTTTGTGTGGATTATAGGGCCTTAAATGCTAAAACAAGACAGGATGCCTACCCCATGCCTCTAATCCATGAGTTGCTGGAATCCATGAATGGAGCTTCAGTGTTTAGCACTTTGGATTTGAAATCAGGCTACTGGCAAATGGCTGTGGCTGAAGAAAGTAAAGCCAAAACGGCAGTAATAACAGCTTTTGGATTATATCAGTTTAAATGTATGCCTTTTGGACTGAAGAATGCTGGTGCCTCATTTCAGAGACTAATGGAAAGGGTGCTTGGAGACCTGAGAGGAAAAATTTGTTTTGTTTACATAGATGATGTGATCATTTTCTCTCCTACACCAGAACAACATATAAAAGATTTGGAGGAAGTTTTTGCCAAATTACACCAAGCAAACTTGACTTTAAATCTGGGAAAATGCAACTTCTTTCAACCAGAACTCAAATTTTTGGGTCATATAGTGACTGGGAGTGGGGTTCGTGTAGATCCAAGTAAGAGCCTGGCAATCACAAATTATCCCGTACCCACTGATAAGAAATCACTTCAGCGATTCTTGGGGTTGGTAGGCTGGTACCACAAATTCATTTCCCATTTTGCTGACATAGCTGCACCTTTATACCATCTTCTCAAAAAAGCCAACAATTGGGAATGGTGTCCAAACTGCCAGCAAGCATTTGAACATTTAAAACGAGTCCTGGTAGAGGCTCCCATATTAATGCAACCCAACTTCCAACTGCCATTTGAGATACACACAGATGCCAGTGATGTTGGGCTGGGTGCGGTACTTGTACAAATGACACCTGAGGGAGAGAGAGTCATTGCCTTTGCATCCAGAACCCTGAGGGGTGCGGAGTGTAATTATTCCACCTCAGAGAAAGAATGCTTGGCTGTTGTGTGGGCTGTTGAGAAGTGGCGGCATTTCATAGAAGGATCAGAATTCACTTTATATACTGACCATGCAGCATTAACTTGGGCATTTAATTGTACAAAGGCAACCTCTCGCTTGACCCGATGGGTGCTTCGGTTGCAAGAATACCACTTCAAAATCAAATACAGAAAAGGTTTACATAACTTGGTTCCTGACGCGCTGTCAAGAGCAGTGTGTGAAATCCCCAGGGCGTACATTGCAGCGACCATCTCTAAATCTGGGTCAGAGTTACCTTTGGCACTGGCTGACATCAAGGAGGCTCAGGCGAAAGATTCCACCCTGCTTGACATGGTTCAATCATCTGCTAATAAGAACCCCAACAGAATAGGGTTCTGTAAAGTCCAGGATGTCTGGTACAGGAAGTCTTTGGTCACGGACCAAGGAGAAAAGTTTCAGCTGGTTGTACCCAAGTCTATGATAACCCAGTTTCTCAGTTATTTTCATGACCATCCTCTAAGTGGACACTTAGGGAAACTAAAAACATTGTTAAGGATACTGGAAGTAGCCTGGTGGCCCACAGTCAGGAAAGACGTCTGGGCCTACATTAAAACCTGTGTCACCTGCCAAAAATATAAACCGGACAATCAGAAGCCAGCGGGGCTCATGCAGCCTACTACAGTGACCGAAGCATGGGAAAAGATCGGCATTGACTTGATGGGTCCTCTTCCCCGAAGCAAGAAGGGAAACAAATACCTGTTGGTAATCGTGGACTATTTCACTAAGTGGGTAGAAATGTTTCCACTGAAAGACAGCAAAGCTCAGAAAATTACCAGCATCTTAAAGAATGAAATATTTACCCGTTTTGGTGTTCCTCGAGAGCTGGTATCAGATCGTGGCCCTCAATTTACGAGCCACGAGATGGAAAATCTCTGTCGCACTTGGGGTGTGATTCAAAAGTTCACTACAAGCTATCATCCCCAAGCCAATCTTACTGAACGGTCAAATAGAACGATCAAAACAATGATATCCTCCTTTGTGGGAGAACACCATATCAACTGGGATAATTGGATCCAAGAGTTTAGGTTTGCCATCAACGCTGCACAGCATGAGACAACTGGAAAGTCGCCGGCCGAGCTTACTCTTGGTCAACCTCTCAAAGGTCCATTGGAGAGAATCATTGGCCACTCTCCTAGTCCTCAGCAGACACACTATAAATTCCTGGATAGACACAAAGAAATGATTGAACAGGTTAAGCGGAAGATAGGGTTGAACCAGGCCCGACAAGCTAAGTATTATAATGCCCGTAGGAGAAGTGTACAGCTCTTGCCGGGAGACTTAGTCTGGGTTCGGTCCCATCCTCTCTCCAAAGCCTCTGACAGATTTTCCTCAAAGCTAGCGCCTAGATGGTCAGGTCCAGCTGTTGTGAGGAAACAATTAGGTCCTGTGAATTACCAGATACAGTGGACAGACCAGAATAAAAAAATAGATACAGTTAATGTGGTGAATCTAAAACCCTATTATGGAGTTCAGGTCCAGGTGCCTCCGGCAGGGGGGGGGGGATCTGTGACATCACACTAAATGACTGTATTTGTGAAGAGAAAAAAAAAGGTTTACCTTGGTCCTAAATAAAGGGAACATAAATAAAATGTTTGTGTTAATATAAATACAAGAATGTCTTGTAGTTGTGTGTTTCAGTCTCAAAAGTATCCACTGGGAAAATTATCTGGGTCACGTGACTCACAGCTTTACCGGAGCTGATAAAAGGACAAGGGTTTGAGCGCTGCAGGGGGGTGTGGCAGGTGAAGACGCGTGCAGAGTCGCAGCGCACGGACCGGTGGAGCTCCCGAATCAACACAGGACATCTGTAGTTGGGCTTCATGCTGAAGTTAGACCCAACTCAGGAGGGAAGGAGAAGACTTTCACAGATTGACTAAAGTGACACCCTGGGAAGGATCGGTCCGGATTCCCTGGAGCGATTTTGGAGGAGAGCGCTCCAGGTTGAGAGAAGGAAACAGCTGGGACAGACGCCAACCCGGTGAGACGTTTCCTTATCATTTGTTTTATCCTCCTCCTGTCATTGTGAGAGACTGGAGGATCATATGGGCCCCAACGAGTCTTTCATTTTTGAATATTTTTTGAGTGACTAACGGCCGACTTTTTTTCATGGGACAATTTATTATAATTAACGAGAGATCTCTCTGGGGGAAGTTTATGGGAACTTGAACTTTTTCAGAAACTTTATTATGTTAATGTAAATGTGCTTTTGTGTAACTAATTATGTTTGAATCACAATTGGAACAGCTGATTTTTGTTTGATTAATACAGCCACGCCCTACGGCACCCTGAAGTTGACGTGTCCACATTTATTTATTTATTCATTTTTTTCTATAATGTTTATTTATGACGGTCTAGTGTTATACTCAGTTTCCTGATTACATTCAAAAATAGTTAAAAGAACTCTCTTGAGCGTGTACAAGCTCACGTTTAAAAGGGAGATTGTTACAAACGTTGTTACCTGTATATAATTTGGACTGAGAAACTGAACCAAGACTTCACCTAACAGTTACAGTATTTTCATTATCATTTTATTTGCTTATTAATATATTTTATTCAGTCAATACAAATACTGTGTAAAATGATTTATATTTTTCTCATTTGATTTTTTAAACTATTTTCTTTGGTTACAATGGTTAATCACTGCTTTAAAAAAATAAGAGTCAAGTAAGATTTCGAATCTGTATTTTTCTCCGATTATTTCTCCGAAATTATGTTTGTATTCTGCATCTGTCTGTTAGCAAAATATCTTATGAACAACTGAACAGATTTTGATTAAACTTTCAAGAAATAATCACTGAATGGCTCTCTACGACTGGTTGACTTTTAAAGTACATCCAATTCAATCAATGGTGTTGGTCTGTTAGCAAAATATCTCATGACCCTCTGGACAGATTTTGAAAAATCTTTCAAGAAATAATAAACGGATGTTTCTTTACTGCTGATTAACTTTTGGATATATTTGAATTGAAGATGGCTGTTGTCCGGTCTGGATTTTTTTATTTACGTCTTTTAAAAAAGGTCAAACCCTTTTTAAACCGTTGTGACTTGGAGAAGGCTGTTCATGCTTTTATCAGTTCTAGGCTCGATTATTGTAACGCTCTGTATGTTGGTGTGCCTCAGTCAACACTGAGCCGCCTCCAGCTTGTTCAGAATGCAGCAGCTCGCCTTTTAACCAACACTCCTAGATGGGACCACATCACACCTGTTTTATTCTCACTACATTGGCTTCCTGTCCGTTTTAGGATAGATTTTAAACTTTTATTATTTGTTTTTAAAGCTCTGAATGGCCTCGCTCCTACTTATATAACGGAGTTGTTAAGTTTCCCCGCCCGCTCCAGGTCTCTGAGGTCAGATAGCCAACTCTTGCTCTCTGTTCCACGGACAAAATATAAACGTTGGGGTGACCGTGCCTTTTCTGCGGCCGCACCTCGACTCTGGAATACACTCCCACTTGAGCTACGCCAGATTACTGAACTTGGCCCTTTTAAATCAAAGCTTAAGACTTTTTTATTCAAACTGGCTTTTAGTAATTAAATATGTGGTGACATTTCTGGTTTTATTTTTGCTTTTATGTTGTGTTTTTCCTGATTTTTAATCTGTCTTTTTAAGTACTACACTGTTTTTTGTTAAGCACTTTGGTCACCACCACCGTGGTTGTGTAAAGTGCTAATGAATAAATGAAATAAATGAAATGAAATGGCTGCAGCAGGCAATTGAAATAAGCCAAACTCAAAAATGGTTATAATTCAGTTAATTTTACAGATATGGAGTTAAGTGATTGTTTGTTTAAAGTTATTTAAAGTTATTTTATATATTCTTTTAAATAATGGGGTGATATAAGATTTTTTTCTTCTTTCTGCACTCTTTTCATTCAATGTTTTATTTTTGATGAATGTTTTATTTTGTCTCTTTTAAATGAATGAATAAATAAATTAAATAAAATATTAAATAGCTTTACATCTGCTAAGTTCTTGGCATAAACCAACACAGACATGTTCCTGTTTTTAGTGTTTTACATGCTTTATATTGTAGCTGTATTATGATATGATGCGAAGCCACGGAGCTCCCAGGCGGAAGCTGAAACAGCTGCCGTAATCAGAGCGCCCAATCCGGCATGAAAAAGAAAAACACACCGCTGAAGTCCCTGAGCTCGATGGAATGTCCGGCGTAAAACTAACTTGACCACGGTTTAATGTGACGCAGATGTGTTTATATAGCTCTGCAAACATTGAACGTTGTTGTCTTGCGGTGGTTCGGCGAGTGAATGGCGGCTGCTGCTGCCGCTTGTAGCTTCTGCATTAGCTGCGTGTTTAGCCAATCCATGTGTTGCTGTTGTCCGGCGGAGCAGCGCGGGCGAGCGAGCGATCGGCGGCTGCTGCTGCGGCCTGTATTAGCTTCTGCTAGCTGTGTGTTAGCCAGGCCATGAGCTGGCCATGAGCTGGTGTTCGTGCGGCGGTGCGGCGCAATGACTGAGCGATCGGCGATCGATCTGCAGCTGCTGCTCCAGGCTGAGACGTCCACAGAGTTCACAGAGCGATTCCAGCTAGTAATTTATCCATATGAGGCAATCCTGGAACAAACACAGTCCTCACAGCCGGCTGCCGGGACAACAGACCTACCTAACATGGCTGCCGCGGCATTTCCTGAAACGAACGGAAGTTGCGCAATTATGATTAAAAATGATCATTTTTATTAAAAATATTATTTATGAAGCCTTTAAAACAACCACAGCTGCAACAAAGTGCTGTACACATGAAATCAATAACATTTAAACACAAACAAAAAAAAAAGTTTTATTTTTTATTTTTTGTTTTTTTCATATTTTTATTAAATTATTAAATATGATACGTTCGTAGGTCCGGGTTGCCGTATGTCGAGGGTTACCTGTAATGAAAATATGTTTGAACCCAGTTGAATCAGTTTCTGTGTCCTCCTTAGATGTGACCCTTATTTTTTTTGGGGTGGGCTGTAACAATAACTATGTGACACAACAATCAACATTATTATTGTGTAAAACATGTCACAATAACATAAAATACAATTGTTTTCTCGTTTTTTTTTCCAAAAGATCAAAAGGAATTTTGCCAGCAAAGCTGAAGTTCTGCACACATTCCTAGGCAGAGTCTGTGTTGACAGTCAGTGCTGGGGGTTGGGGTTTAGGCAAATTAATGTTAATGAACAGCAATTGTTAACACCCCCAGGCAACACTTCTGGAATGGGGACATTCTTCTAAGGCCCTGTTTACACGGACACTGTGTGGGGGAAACGCAACTTTTGGGTATGTTAATTAGGTTGAAAGTTTTGCGTTGACATGGGCGAATTCTGTGGATACGACTCTCTCCCCCCCACCCCCCGTACTCATGAATTTACTGTAGTTACCATGCTGGGCCATTAGATGGCGCTGTGATTTTTGGAACCTTCACTACTGCGCACGCGTGCTGCCTGAGGTAAACAGAGCAGACGAGGCAGCCTGTTTTCCTCTCTGGCTAAAAGTTCAGCTACTACAAGTTGTTGTCAACAAGTTAACAACAAGTTAAAGCTGGAATTTGGATAAGAGTCAACAGATTTGACACCAAGTGGGGCCGCTTCATCTAGCAAGCTGCACACCAGTTGCTGACTGGACCAGAACCGAGTCAACATGTCTGTCCGTGAGAATCAGCTGATTTACAGCAGCGCTACAAGGTAAACCATGTTCTTAATAATGTTTCCTTGTGTTTAGTTCGATCACAGAACAACCAACTGAGGTTTTATTTTTATTTTTTTCCTGCGAGGTCGAAGCTGTTCCACGAAGCGGACCGGTTCGGATGTGGGTCCAGTTTCCACCAGGATGAAAACAACAGAGTCCAGTTCATTAAAGTTCGGTTAACGTGTTTTTAAAAGTGTTCAATTTAATTCTCAGTGTTTGTGACATGAGTTTGTGGTGTTGGATAAATAAATAAATTAAAAATCAACCTGGTGTCTTCATTTTCAGCAGCATGTTAGGCATGACGTAACGAGTCCAGATAGCTTCATTTAGCTCAGATAAATGTAAATATCTCCCACGCTAACATAAATACTGTTTATTATTGTTAAACTGTTAATATATAGCACATCTAGTATGTTATAGTGCAGCGTGACACGTGAAATGTCCGACTGCCTCGTTAACAGACAACTGGATCCAGGCAGCTGGCTCTCTTCCAACACAGATGCAGGTAAGGTGTAGAATAATTAAATATGAGAATCAAAATATATTCCATCAGCTATAGTTCAGAAAGTGGTGCGTGTGTCCACTGTCCAGTCCACCGCCATTGTTAAAATGCCGGCTGTCTGCGCGTGCGTGCTGCGTGCATGTGTTCAAATAAAAGCTCCACGGGAGATGTTTACATTATCAACGGGGGGTCTGCGAAAAAGTTCCACTTTGAGAGCAGGGTTCAAAAACCATCGGAGTCATCGAGGGGGGCCAGCAGCGTCGTGTAGGCGATAAGCAAAGTCGCAAAGAGAAAGTAGCGGTTACACTCAAAATACGCGCCGTGTAAACTGGCCCTAAATCTTTGAGGCCTGTTTTCTCCCTAATCTTATTTGCAGATTGTCAACATTGAAATGGCTGTATCTTCTTCATTTTTTTTTTTTTGAGTGCCATGTGTTTGGCATCATCGGATAGCTTAGAACCCACACTTTCAGATTCTGTAAATAACTCAAAATGACCCAGGGGAGACTTGTTCCTGGTTTTGCCACGGCCAGTCACATATAAAGCATTTAACCATATGAATGTACCTTAAATGTTTCAATGTTAATAAGAGATAGATACGTGCAAGAGGCTTTGTTTTCATTCTCCATATCTATACAGTGTTAAGAAATAGTAAAACACCACCAGTGACATTTCGTATATAAAATTATTAATATTTGGATTTTTTTTTATAAACAAATTGAAATAAATGTAGCCATCAGAGTCCAATACAATAACCTGGAGGCTAGCGCTAGCATCCTAACTCTACAAACAAACAAAGACAAAAACAAACTCACCAGTTCCCACTGCAATCAGCTGAAGGTTTTTTTCACAAACAGAGTCATCTAAAAGTTGAGAGGCATGTCAGTCAGGAATGGTAATATAATAATATAAGCATTATATAAAGACCAGCATTAGTATGCTAGCTCCAGAAACAAACTCACCAGTTCCCATTTTTTAGATTAAACAGTCTTTCACAAACAGAGACTTCTAAAAGTTGAGAGGCATATCAGTCAGAAATGGCAAATAGGCATTAGATAAAGGGCTTTCAATTATTTAAAACCTGAGCCAGCCTGCTGCACTGCTCATATCC